>AYEL01085614.1:0-24427 GCA_000484575.1 Olivierus martensii
TATCAATATTATTTTTAAAATATACTTTTCTTATGTTATTTTCTTAGTTTTTGTTTGTATGCAAAAAGTTCAAAAGCATCTGTAGAAACTATTTTTTCATTAGAAACATTAGAAAATAATTCGTCCTATGAATTAATAGAAATTCAGATAATTTTCTTTAAAAACGTAAGTATTCTATCAAACTGATTGATGGCTAACAACCTATTATATCAGAATGTTACAAAATAGTCGCCTACTCAAAACAGACAAAAATTTCGTATCATCATCCGAGCTGTCTTATTAAATGGCTCTTTTCAGAGCCATTAACTTTGGAAGGTGTTGGCCAAATGTACAATATTTCAGATTGAATTTGTTTTTGTGATATTTTACAGATTACACTTTTGGTACTTATAAATTGAATTATGACATTCACATATCCAAGTCAACACGGATACGAGACGAGTAACGCGGAAGGATACTTCGGTAGAGATGAGGCAGCCGGATTGCCTCCAAGGTCATGCACAAGGTTAGGCCGAACAGACTTTAGTTACTTTTATATCATTGCATTTATACCAGGGGTGGGCAATTATTTTCTGCCGAGGGCCGGATAAACAATCTTAGGGGTGGGCAATTATTTTCTGCCGAGGGCCGGATAAACAATCTTCAGGGGTGGGCAATTATTTTCTGCCGAGGGCCGGATAAACAATCTTCAGGAGAAACGGGCCATAAAAAACTGAAAAGTACCTAAGCACGAATTTAACCTTAGGGCACCATAATAATATAACTCAAGCAAGATATATTCTTGCATAAACATATTCCTCTCACCATCACACGAGACAATAATAATGGTTAGGCCAATTTATCCGCACACGTTCTTATCAATCTCGCTAATGTGTGTAACCACTTTTGTGATATTTACACAAAGAATATATTCGTGTCAATCTCACTATGGTATGTAGCCACTTTTGTGATACTTACACAAAGAATATGTTTGTGTATCATATTATTAACTTTTATGATACTTACACAAAGAATATATTCGTGTATCAATATTATTTTTTAAAATATATATATTTTTTGTTATTTTCTTAGTTTTTGTTTGTATGCAAAAAGTTCAAAAGCATCTGTAGAAACTATTTTTTCATTAGAAACATTAGAAAATAATTCGTCCTATGAATTAATAGAAATTCAAATAATTTTCTTTAAAAACGTAAGTATTCTATCAAACTGATTGATGGTTAACAACCTATTATATCAGAATGTTACAAAATGTTAGATACCTACGTAATTAATTTTGTAAAAACAAATTTACAACTTAATGTGAATGCTACCTACATAATTATTTTTGTAAAAACAAATTTACAACTTAATATGAAGGTGAAATTTTGATAACTCGGTAGTGTAAATGTACACTAGCGCCAGTATCCATTATTTTACTTTTTCTATTCGAGTAGAATTTTACAAATGTGTACCTTGAAACTATAATGCGTTCTAGTTCATGCGGCGGCCCGGATCCGGCCCGCGGGCCGCTTTTTGCCCACCCCTGATCTACGTCATTCTCATGTTACACGTTCATGTTGCTGAAGCTGTCTAACAATTAATTTAAACAGTTCTAAAAAGAATTCATCGCCTATTTTTTATACATTTGTTTTATTTTGGAATGATTTGTCTTCAATCTTTTTTCGCAGATGTTCCTAGTATTTATCTTTCCTCGAGGGATTTAAATGAAAATATAAGTGAATAGAATTGTTCAGAATAACAATATAAAATTCCACAAAATTTATTATTATATATCTTAATTTATATATTTATTATATGTTACAAAATTATTGAATATTCTAGCATAAGTCAAGCTGGGAATGAAATTTTAATTTTAATCGATAGAAATCTAAAACTTTGTTATAAATTTTGAGGAAAATAATTAATTATATTTCAATTACCCAGCGCTTCACTAGATACGAATAATAAAATAAATATAAAATTTTAGATGGTGATTAACTCTGGGATGATGTCTGTGTAAAATAATTAATTATATTTCAATTATCCAGCGCTTCACTATATACGAATAATAAAATAAATATAAAATTTTAGATGGTGATTAACTCTGGGATGATGTCTGATGAGAATATTCTAATTCATGTTATAAACTGCTGTATTTCTAAAATTAGATGACGAATTGATAACTGTAATATTGTTCCACCAGATATATCTCTATATTAATAATTGCAATATAGAGATATATCTGATGATTTCAGTCCTACAAATTATATAAATCATAGCCCTTACTTAACATGAGTAAACTAATAATGCAAATTAGATGTACAAGGTAATTCATTGAAATGTAACAAATATTTTGGAGGTAATGCTTGTTCTCATTGTGGGATGGTTAGATGTAATTCATTGAAATGTAACAAATATTTTGGAGGTAATGCTTGTTCTCATTGTGGGATGGATGTTGTACAGAATTCTTTTCATATTATTGCAATTTGTTCTAAATTTAGTGAAATTTGTAAATTGGTGTTTAATGTTGATTATTTGAAGTATTATAAATTTCTTTTAATGTTAAAAAATGAAGAACATTATTTTCCATTATATAGATATAAGATATATCTTTAATTTATAAACTTTGTTATGAATGATTATTGTTACTATTATTATTCGTTTTTACTTTTTATTTTTTCTCCCTGTTTAGTACCTCTCACTAGGTGTTGAGTGTTATTATTATTGTCGTGAACCGTTTATATTTGGGAAATTCCATTCAGCTGTTCATTGTAGTTTTTGCTTTGGATTATAATGATTTTTGGTTTTTATTTTCAGATAGGCGGGTTTTTTCTTATTATTATTATTATTGTGATTATTTATTGGAAAGCTGAATGGAAATATGGAATTCTTTTTTTTTGGTTAATTAAATAAGGCTTATTTTTGTATTTATTATATAGAATATTAATGATTTGTCTTGACGTGTATGTTGGTTATTTTTGTTGTTTCATTATCCCCGCACAAGGGACGATTTGTCTACAGTGCTAAATAAAATATAAAATTTTAATTATATTTAAGTTTTGTTCGTAAATCTGCCTAAGATGTGAACATTTACTGTTTGTAGAAATGTGATAGAATAATACCATAATCTGAGAAGGAAAATAACAATTGGTTTATGTAATAATTTTTTGGGTAAATTAAATATAATTTTTGTTCGAATTAGGAAACAAGACTTTCGTATTTCTCTTTATTATGGCTTAAATATTTTTAATACAAGCATTTCAAGCATGTTTTAAAAGATTTATGTTTATTCAGAAATAATCAATAAAGAACATTACTACAAGTGATACTTTGGAATTTATGCAGTTAAAGTGTAGTGAATATTGAAAAAAAAATGCAATCTTAATTTTACTAATCTACATAAAAATTGGTAAGTCAGTTCTTCTCATTTTTACAATTAAGATGGAGGTCAAACTTTGCTATTTAATATATAGCTTTAAAAATACTATCATACTACAGCATATATTAATATATAAATATAATGTTAAAGTATTATCCGAAACAGACTAGTTCCTGGAAATTTTTTATTGCTGATTATAATAATCATTTACTCCGATATAGTTTAGACTTAATTATCTCAATAAAAAGAACAATGGTTGATAAAAGGTACCCAATGATGAGAAGCGAAAACGGTCCTGATAAATCTGTGACAGTGAGAACATGGAATTCTTCTGTCTGGTCTGTATTTTTTGAATAGTATTCTTTCTCTCCTTTAGTCTTTTCATCATTTATAAATTTTCTCATAAACCCAGCATCAATAAAACGGAAGATTCTGAAAATAATATTCAAGTTTTACGATACAATAGATGGTAAAATATTGAAAACATTATATATTAAATTATATTTCGTCTATAATTTAAACAAAAAAATGCTATTCTATAGCTTTTAATTTTTCCAACATAAATTCCATTCAATTTCTACTACCTTCGCCGTAAGTATATATACATTTGTTTTAAGGAAGAAAAAACAATTGAATTGAGGTAACTATTTGAAAAAATAGATTTTTTTCCCCTTAAAGATTGCTCATGCAAAATATAGCAATATCCATGATTTAAAAGAATTATTTTTGTTTTAGGTTTTGTGGTATTAAATTTGAAGTAATATGATAATTGTTAGGAGTTTCAATATCTTTTAGTTATTTTTATGTCGATTTTCATTCCGAGATTAAAATGCATTCCGCTGCCTAGCTCTGGCCACCCACACTATACTTTACTATCAAGTGGAGAATGGGATTCAATGAGCCAAGCCTGAAACCCTCCTGGAATAAGATTTTTGAGGTTAGGGATTAGAATTTCAACTAAGATCATTTAGATGGAAAACCACCGCATTATCATCAGCTGCAGTATTAATATTAGGAAGCGAAGTAATAGTTAAATAATATATATTTTTTAATTTGATCTTTTATTTCATTTATTTAAGAAAATTAAATTGCCATTTATCTTACCATAGAAAAGAATAAATTTTTCATGACAAAGCAACTGAATTCTTTTTTAGTTAACGTTAGAAAAAAACATCGAAATATTACAAAGCTATCTAGAATCTTCATTAATAAGATATAGTTTTTCAATCGGTACATTAATTTCGGACGAAATAAAGAAAACATTTACCAGAATATTTAGAAGCATTTCATTTTTAATATTTTCTCCTGATGATATGAAAAATTTCATGAAATTTAAAATTTGCAATTGAAAATAAAGCTTATTTTCTATAGAATTTCAGTGCAACATTCAAATAGTAATTTTTCCGAGATAATTTATTTCAGTGTTATGAAGACTTCTTAATACTAATTTGGCCGTATGACTGCGTGTTAAAAGATTCAGTTACCACGTTGGAGGACCATAAAAATTTCCAATCCGTGTCTGACACCTCCAGCTGTCAGACACGGATTGGCTGTCAGGCACGGATGGGGTGACAGGGAAAGCCAGTTTTCCTGGCTTTCCCTGTTAAACCCCATCTTTCAACTTTCCAATTGACCTCATCATGGGTTTACTCAGCCTGTGGTGATCACTGAAAGCGGCTGCCGTCAGATAAAATATAAAATCTATGTTTGATATGACGGATTAAATAAATGAAGTTACTTAATGCTGATTTAGTATTGTTTCCTAGACTTCAAATTTTTGAGTGCTAGTATGTGGATATTAAAATGAAATATAATGATTTTTATTCTTGGATAACTGAACATAAATATTGGAATATCTCGATGAATAACGAAAATACAAAAATATTTTTTTTGGAAGGTTTATCATTACATTGACAACATTGTAAAATATTATAATATAAATATTATTTAATATTACTTTTCTTTTACTTTAATAAATATCATTATTTCTGAACATGATATTTATTAAAGTAATATATAAATATTATTTTAATAAATATTTTCTTTCTTAATACTAATAATGAAGATCAGGATATCCCAAATGTTGTTTGGCAGCATAACTTAGATTAACAGAATGACGAATTCTTATTTGCTTTTTAATAATTTTACATCTAGGACTGTTTGCTATGCATATCAGAAATAGCCTCGCTAAAAAGCACTAACATATAATATCATTAAAAATACAATTGATATCTGTTGAAATATCCTTCATATTTTAAAGAATCAATTTTATTATTATAGTTTTAACATTACTTCCCCAATTATTGGCTTGTTGTTAAATGCTTGGCTACTACCTGCTCTACATAGAGGGCAAACTTGATAAGTACAGAATCCGATCAGACTCCTGCATGTATGCAGGTTGTTTGAGATACACTCTGTTAAACATGACATCACAAGTCATGTTCCGGGTCATTGATATAGATTTTTGAGATATGAAACTCTGATTCATTCCCAAGTCCTACGGTGGAAAGCCGAAGCATTTCTATTTGGCTAATCCGCCAGATATTATTTTATAATGTAAATGCTAGAAAAAAGAAAAATATGTTAATTCTCGATTGGTTTAATATGTGAAATTATATTTATACTATTTTTTTTTTCTTTCATTCTGCAATCTGAGAATCATACATCACTGAACATAATTCTGTTAGTTTCTGCAATATTTCTGGCATTATTATAAACAAGACTTAAATTTAAGCTATGGTTTTTATCATCTCGTGAAATATTCATAAAAAGTAATTTAATAATACAATACTTACGCTGTATTTAGCTGCTTCTGATAGGTAAATGTTTTTGATATAGCAAATCCAGTATTTAAAGAGAAAAGCTGATCTTTAGATACTACGAAGTTGTCGTATCCCAGTCGAGAAGTTTGAATTTCTATGTCGCTTTCATACCATATATAAACCAATTTATTTTTCAGAATTCGATCTAATATATTTCTGGTAAGCCAACTGTCTTCCACTTTATTTAATTCAAACAATTTCTTTAAAGCTAATCCATTTCCTTTTGTTGATTTCTGAAAATATTGTGTTCTCGTTATTGTTTATGTAACTTTTCTACAATATTTTAAAAAATAATTAATTTCTATAGAATATTAAGACAAAAATTACAGAAACTGGATATATTCGTTAAAATTTGTTTCGTTTTTATAGCTCTTTTCAATTAATTTGCATGTGAGGAATACTTTTATGAAGTACTGTATAGTGCATTCTTTATCAACAGAAAAAATATTTCTTTTCTAAAACTTATAAAATTTGAAATAAATAGGATTTTGAAATACATTCGAAATTTTTATAAATAATTTGAGGTATAAGTAGATTTAGTATATTCTTATATGCTATATATTTTTTATTATTCATTTGTATATGCATGATTCAAAGTTTTAATTCTTGAAAGGAATAAATGTGTTTTATATCTTATTATTTAGCTATTTGCAAGTTTTAGTGCAGTTTGCAAAAACTGTTTATAATTTTAAAAATTCTTTAAATTTTATAACTGAAATTTATGCTTTAATATAGTAAACATTGACGAACAATATTCGTGAACTTAGTATGTGAGAATTTGTTTATTCTAAATGAATTATTAATAATCATTATTTCCTATCGTATTGCGGAAATTCACTTATTCATAGTTACGATCGAATCAGCCGAAATCATTTTTAATCGAATCACTGTAGCTATTATAGGAAAGCCAGTAAAGGAAAGTTTTTCAAAGAAGCTTCCCAAAAAATTAGAAATCGTGAATCGATTGTTATTTCGATACTTTTCCTTGTGTTATATGCAAAACTTACGTCACAGTAAGTGCTTGTAATATAAAACAAAAATATTCAAATTTAATTCGTGTTTTTGTGTCAGAAATACAAAGCTGGTCTTCTTCCGCTATATATCACTTATTTGAATAATAAAATTAATCTACGCAAGTTTCCTTGATGATTTAGCTAATAATATCAATAACAGTATCGAAAAAATTATTTTAATAAAATTTACCTGAATAGAAAACAAATATAAAATCAACTATATGATTCTTATAATTTTCATCAAATATAAAATTTAATTTCACGATTTATTAACATAGGAAATATTTGATACTTACAAAAATAAATTTCCCGATTGTAGATTCGGAAGCAAAACTTATAGTGTAATCTCCCTTATTGGCCATCGTGATTAATTCGGGAAATGTGTGAGGAACATATTCTCTACCAGGAAATGCGATGAAAGACATTAAGGCACCACTATAACTAGAAGTAATGACAAAACTTGCAAGGAGCCATCCTGAAACAAGAATCTTACAACTTTGTCCAGAGGGAGAGAATAATTCATTTCCTAAAATATCCGAAAATGAGTTAAATTTTCATATCTGCATTTATAAATAAAGACAAAATAATTAAATGTTACATAACCTTGATTAGTAAATGACCCAAAAAGTACCCAAGCAATTTCGGCGATTTTGACCGATTTTCTTTTATATAATTTTGAGTCATACCAAAATATTATAGTAAATATGATCGTTGTGGTTATAAATGAAACGAGTATGGCTATCCAAACCTATATAAACCATAAAAAAAATATTAAAATACTTTAAAAATTAAAGTCTATTACAAGATATAGTATAATATTATGTTATCTTCGTATTTCGAAATGGAAATGATAAAAATGATATACGACATACAGTTATCTCTCTGTCTATCTTTCTGTTTACAAAATCTTATCCCATAAATCTTAATTTTATTTTAATAAAACCCCTATAGTATAAACTACAAAGATATATCTACGTTGAAGATAATCAATTTGGAGATTAACATTACTTAATTAATTGGAGGTTAATACATTCTGTTGTAAAATTAACGCAAATCTCTCTCAGGTTTGCAGCAAGCGTATGAAGATCTCTCTCAATTTCGCTCAATTGCTCATACTACTGGCAACTGTTACAATCTTCCTCGTTACCTGGAAACAATTGCAATAGATCAAGAAATATATCTTTTAAAAGTACTAATTTTAATCAAATGGAATTTGCGTTGAACTCTTGAACAGATTACTAAATGGTCTATATAATAATGTATATTTGGTTTTTCTAAAATTGAATTTTTCTTAACGTGTAATTATTATAAAATAAAAGTTACTCAGATGCGATTTTCCCAACATATATCAGTATATACAGAAGATTTTTGTATGATAGTCTAAAATTTGGAAACGCCCAATTAATGAAGATATAAGGAAATTATACCTAATTTAATCTCAGATCGTAAATTGATTCAAAAATTGCTTTATAGAATTGCCAATAATAATTAAATTTTAAAAACATCAAAAATTGTTTAAAATATGGTGATTCTCACAGATTAAATTTTATATTATTGGATATAGACTCTCAGTTGTATTAGGAAAACTATTGACAGAAAGAATTCCATGGATTGTCTGTTCAATGATTACATTGCCTCACTTAGAATTCTACCATCTTTATTCTAATGGATCATTTTCACTGTATAGAATCATTGAAATGCTTACTGTTTTAATGTATGCTTTGCAGAGAGTTTCTTCAAGAAAAATAAAGAAACTCTACAATCCCAACTCTATAAATATTAACCTGATCTAAAAAATTTATTATATCAGAAAAGTTCTTTTTTTTTTATTAAGCTAAACAAATGAAAATTCTAAATAATTATTTTTATTTGATAAGAATTAATATATGTTACATACCTGAAAAAGAAACGGAAAAATTATAGAAGTAATTTTCGACAATTCTACTGGTGTGGCGACAAGAAATTTTATCCCGTCGATACTGAATGGATAAGAAAAATCCATAATTTTCGATAATTCGATCCTCTGAGAAAACGGTACGGCCAAGTCAATTTTCTAAAACAGGAAAAATAACGATGAGTTTAAAAAATTCAGTTTAAGCCTTATAATACAAAATTTAGTTTCATAGCATACATTTTTCCTCAGAAGTTCCTTAGTTGAACCATAATCAGCTGTACTGATTTCATAACTGAAATTTAATGTAGTAATTAGAACGTTATTTTCATAATATAAGATTTAACTATCTTCTCACCTAAATCCAAGATATTCTTGAAGAAGAAGAATAAATTTGGAATAACTTCCTGAATTAGCGAAACTTTTGTCTGTCTTTGTTAGTTCTATAAGGCCTGGGAACTAACAAGTAAAGTAAATTAATTGCTATAAATAAAGGATCTCTTAACAAATTTATTATTTGTATTTAAAATGCAGTTCAACAAAATTACACATAACATTTTTTGATATCACATAAATGAATACAGAGATTAAATTGTTGATATAACATTAAAGATGCCGACTAAAAATTATTATATGGTGCTATATGTAAAACAAAGATTTTTATGATATTGAAATAATTAATTTTATTTATTAGAATATTTTTACAACGTTCTATTTAAACTTCAAAATATTTCTTACCTTTATGGGAACAATACTGAGAGTAATGTTTCTTAGAATATTTTTCATTCTTAAATAACTATTAAATAGTAATTATAAAATTCATAAATAAAATAGTTACTATTAAATTAAATAGTTACTTTTCTTATTTACTTTCCCTACATAAATTATTATCTGAAATGTAGGAACCGCGACATATATAATTTATAATCTCAATAAAAAGGAGAAAAATTAATTCATGGAACAAAGAAGCTGTAAAGGAGAGAGGTGAATTATGAGAATCGAGAGGGAAAATAAAATATCATCGAGTGGCACTGTTCTGGACGTAACTTCATTCCCAGCATCATAAATCCCGAAGTGAAAACAAGGCTTACGTTGGGAGAGAGGGACCGTATTTGCGCAGCTGTCCTTAGTAGGATGCAGTCATAATAAACAAGGTCCGAAAAACGCCCAGCACCGGGAATTTTAGATGAAAGATCACTTGTTTGTTCTGGTCCCCACGACTTACAATAGGAGAGTCGACCCTCTTTTTCTTCTTTTGTTTGGTAAGCTTGGTGGCTAAATTTTGATTGCCCCTTTCCACTCAAATAGAGTACTAAGGGAGCCGTTCTGGGCCAAAATTAAAAGCAAAATGTAGAAAAAGCAAAGAACCCTTCCAACTTAACCTATGTGATAACATGTGTGAGAGTAACCCTGTCACAGATGTCATCACGTAGGTCAAGTTGGAAGGGTTCTTTGCTTTTTCTATATTTTGCATTTAATTTTGGCCCAGAATGGCTCCCTTCGATCGTCAGCACCCATACAAGACAGACGGAGAGTCAATTACTAGCGCCCGTTTGTAATCGACGGGAAGGGAGAGACTTTCCGTCGTCAAGTTGAATAAAAGTTCGTTCGACAGACTGGTTGGTTTTTCTCTATCAGAATCCGAAAGATGATCGCAACTCGGTTACCTCTCTTACCCTAAACTTCCTGACTTCCGCGAAAGAAAAGGATAAACTTTCAAATACAATCTAAACAATGTTTATTCTGCACCTGCAGACAGAGAGAGAGATAGAAAGGAGGAACGTGATCGATTTTCCCTACCGACGGATTTACGACTGTCATCTGTTCCAAAAGAAGCAAAGAGAACACCTCAAATCGGGCTCACACAAAAGAGGAACGTTAACCCGATCACGGTGCAGACCTCCCGTCGGAATCATGTTCCCGACGGGAGGTCTGCACCGTTCTTCGGTAACTTAGGAAGAACCCCCGAAACCAGGGACTAACCACTAGATATAAAAGATTCTCGCACAAGATCAGACTGTGCGAACATTGAACTGGACAGTGTCATGCATCAGAATTTATAAACTGTCAAAATTTACCGGGTATCTCCTGTCTAATTAAGGTATTTATCCTCCCTTTATGGATTGTATCACAACAATCTCTCTCATCAATAAAAACCAAAGTGTTTACCGTAAGAGTTGTATTTCATTGCGTTCCTGAGTCTCACTCCATCCTTACTCACAAGATAGCCCACGCATTATCGTCCGCTAGTGCAAAAACGCCTGTTTGTTGGTATCGTCTCATGCCGATACTGACTGGTGTCATATGCTGACTATATCCACGCAAGGCCTGTGTAATTATATCGCCCGCTGGTATTCCCACAGAAATAATAAATTTTAAAATTATGATATCATATATTGTATGTATTATTATATTACATTTTAATAGTTCGAGTTATCAGTTCAATTTCAAAAAATTTAATCTTATATTCTTTAAATTGAATATTAGTTTCCATCTCAAATATTTTCATAATACAATTAAATTTATTCAAGTAATGTAAACATTAAAATTTCGACTTACCGAGTGTATTTTCATCTAGAAAATTTAAAAATTTGTGAATTATATATCTATATAATTTTGTAATTATATAATTGAAAAATCTAAACGAAATTTTTTAAAAAATTAAATCTATTATATTGGCTCGTATCTTCAACAAAAAAATAAAATATTGTATATATATATATATATCGAAAAGTGATCAAAATTAAGAATGAGTTTTTCCTTTGAGAGAGGACGAAAGATGTGCTCTGAATGGAACATCCTTTACCTAGAAAAAAAATGTCTCATACTCTACTGAATGGAAAATGGTATCACCTAAAGACTCTCTGAATACAATATGGATTACTGCATTGTAAATTTGAGTCAAAAGAACTGGAATTGATATTTTCGAGCCGATATTCCCTGTTATTCGGAATGGTTACTTAGTCACAAAAGCTTTAATACAGAAAGTCAAAAATAATATTAGTTATATTGTATTAATAGCCGTTCTTAGGACAGCCGTATACTAAGCATCTCATTCCCATCCTTAAAAAGTAAATTGAGTAAAAATATATTCTACACTTAACAGTCTATTAGTGTAGTGAGCAGTAATTAGCCGTACCAGTTCCAAAGTAACAGTCAATGTCAGCAGAATTTTACCAAAGGAATTACAGTACTTGCGTACTGATTAGGTCAGCCCGTTCTAAAGTAAGAGATTAGTGTTTTGTCACTGAAATATTATGGAACTGACTGACTTAATCAATTCCAAAGTACCTCCAGTGTCAAATTTCTAAACTGTTACTATAGAAATGATACGGCCGATCGACAAAAATATTTATCTGTTCCAAAATAACAGATGAGATTTTGTCTCCAGACGGTACTCCAGTAGTGATTATTCAGACCAGTTCCCGTAGTAACTGATGAATAGAGATGAACAATAACAATATAAAGTATTATATTCTGCAATTATAACAATTAAAATTATCAATAATTAATTCAATGCCTAAATTAATTAAATATTTATTTATATCAGTATGCCTACCTATATTACTGAAAAATACTTGGATTATAGTTGTAGACAAATTATAAAATGTAACAATTTCTTCTGTTTAATTATTTAACTTCTTCCCAAGTTGATATGGAAGGTATGGCATACGACTTTTCGTGAGAAAAAGGAGCAATCAGCACTTCGATTATTTTTATTCTCTATCTCCACACGTCACGCAAAATGCTGCATAATTTATAATATCTGATTGTGTGCTAATGAAATTTTTTTATAATAATAATAATAATATCTTTATTACTGAAAAATAAAATACAGAAAACAAAATGAAAAAGAAAATACACAATTCCAAAAACGAAAAAACAAATCAAAAATATAAATCAATAAATTGAAAATCAATTAATTCTTTGTAGTCTTTAAGTAAATAAAAAATTCTTACAAAATAAGAATTTCTATAAACATTTGTTCTTGCAAATGGAATAACAAATAAATTATAGTTACGTATACTATATTCCACATAATTATATTGTATTTTATTTAATAAATAAGAACAATTCATTTCACCATTTACAATTTTGCAGAAAACTTTTAAATCATGTAAAACTCGACGATAACATAATAAAGATAAACCAAAATTAGACAAATGTAATTCATAGTCCTTTCTATGAAAAACCATTTGATTTTTAAACAAAATATATTTAATAAAACGCTTTTGAATAGTTTCTAAAGTATCGATCAAACCTATATTTCCAACATAGAAAGACCACACTGAAGAACAATACTCTAATTTACTCCGTACCAAAGAACAAAATAAATTTATCATAAAATTAACATTTACAAAGTTTTTTATAAAACGAATAACAGAAAACAATACCTTATAGGCGTTTTTAGAAATTTCATAAACATGGAGATTAAATTTACAATTCGCTTGAAAAATAACTCCCAAATCTTTGATTTGTTCGACTCTTATGACTGATTTACCAGAAATATAATAAGTAAAATTAATAAAATTAATAAGACGAAAAGAAATTATACAACTTTTTTTAATATTAACATTCATTTTATTCTCATTAAGCCAATAATCTAAACCATTTAAAGCTGTTTGCAAATTCAAACAATCTATTAAATTTCTTATCCTACAGTAAATTTTCATATCATCGGCATAAGATAAGATATTGCAATCAAAGAAAGAATTTGAAAAATATAAAAATAAATCATTTATAAAAATATTGAAAAATAAAGGACCTGTAAAAGATCCTTGAAAAACACCAGAATAAACGGTAAGATAATTTGAAAGAGAATTATTCACAAAAGTAGCATGTTTTCGATCTTGAAAGTAATTAGTAAACCAATCACAATACCTATAGGATAAACCCAACAAAGACAATTTTTTAATTAATAAAAAATGAGGAACACTATCAAAAGCTTTTTGTAAATCAATATAAACAGCGTCCACTTGTGAACGCTCATCTATACATTTAGCAATAAAATCCCAAAATTCTAAAAGATTACTTTCAGTGGATTTTCCAAAAGTAAAACCATGTTGAAAATTAGACAAAAAATACGAAGAATTAATCAATTTTGATAACTTAAGAAAAATAATATAATCTAAAATTTTAGTAAATGTATGAATTAAACATACTGGTCTATAATTTACAATAACATTTTTTTTTCCAGATTTAAATACAGGAATAATGGTAATTTTTTTTAGAATCTCAGGGAAATGCGTTGAAATAACAATCTGCTCAAACAAATAATACAAATGTTTTACAAAAATTTCTTTAAATTTCTTTACAATACAAATAGGTGGATTAGATTTAATATAAAAAAAAGAGTCTCTTAAAGCATCTATAGCCAAACAAATACTATCCTCAGTAATATCTAACAAAGAAAAATTACATAAAATTTTAGAAAAAGGAGTTAAATATTCCTGAAATAAATAATCTGTATAACTAGAACAGTCTGCATAAACAGTATTAAAGTAAGAATTAAATGCATCAGGAATATCAGAATAATTTACAAATTTATCATTGAACATAAAACAAGAATCCTTAATCTTATCTTCAAAAGTAGTCTTGTAATATTTCCAAAACAAATTTGGTACAGAATTAGTTGATTCAAAAGATAATTCTATTTGTCTAAAAAAATCCAATCTTTTCTTTCTCTCCAAAATCAAAAACCTATCTAAATATTCCTGATAAGTAGCATATATCTCAGAATCCATATGTCTCCCAATAAAAGAGTCAAAATATATTTTATTCTTAAGTTTTAATAATTCAATCAATTCCTTATCAAACCAAGGTGGAAAGGAACTTTTATGTTTCAATTTAAATGGTACACTATTTTTTATACAATCATCAATAAAATTAAGATAAGAATTTATTTGGTTATTTAAAGTAGATAAGTTATAATCATTAAAATTCCAAGAACTGAGCTCATTCCAAAATTTAATATTATTAGCTTCAGTAAAAGCAAAATAACCAGTACTTAATGAAAAATTATCATCATCATCAAAAATAAGACTAAATTCCAAAGGCAAATGATCAGAATGAAGAAAAGAAGTACTAATTAAAACCTCAAACTGCACATTAGAAAAACATAAATCCAGAAAATGATCACCTCTAGTAGGAAAATCACAATTTTGGTAAAAACCAAAAAAATGCATAAAATATTCTAACTGCATAGCACAATGAGAATTACAATTCCCAGTAATACTAAAATTGGGTATATTAAAATCACCAACTAGTACTATTATATCATTATCACCTTTATCATAAAAAAAGGTCTCTAATTCCATAAAAATATTTTCTAAATTATTACCACTAACTGGTGGAGGAAAATAGACTACAACTATAAAGATCTTATAAAAATTGTAATAAATCATTAATTTAAGAATCTCACAATCAGTAACATTATTAATGACTTTATATTTAAAGTAACGTCTCAATATTATCATTACCCCACCTCCTCTAGTTCCTCTATCTCTTCTAATACAGTTAAAATCATTTGACAAAAATTCAGTATCCAAAATATCTTCATTCAACCATGTCTCTGTAAATAATAAAATATCATAAACAGAAACAGTTATAAAACATTTCAAATCAGATAAAAATCTGACTATACTTTGACAATTCTGATAAAAACAGTTAATATAACCCTTGCCCTTGAATGAAATCAATTGTCATGTTTTATCTTTATCCATTTCAACTTCATTTTTGATATTCCCATTATCATTTAAATTGGAATTTTTATTGACTTTTATAGGAAAATAATTCTTAATCAGACAACCATCAGGCCAAATCTCAGGATCACTTAAAAGTTCAAAATTATCAATATCAGTATCTATAATGAAGGAAGAGTACAAAAGAGGAAATCTTGACAAAAGTTTTGTAACATTATCAAATATTATCTGATGTTCATTTAAATGATCACGTATATCATCTATTGAAGTATCTGGCGCTAAACGTGATATAAATAAAGTTCTTTTAATAGTTTTCCTCCTAACAATTAGTTTTGAATTTTTCATACGACCAGTTATTTCCTTATATTTAGCATAATTTATTTTTCTCATATTATTACTATCTTCCTGACTAACAACCAAAGTTTTTCTTGTATCATTACTTTTTCCTTGTCTATTATCAATCATGCTATCCCCTTCAACTGCATTTTCATCTTGCTCCTTAAATTTATCTCCCATAGAAGAAAATTTCAATTTATTTTTTTCATCTGTATTCCCAAAATTCTTTTTAACAGTATTAGCATAACTAACAACCTTAGTTGTAGACTGTATATTAGAAATAGTACCTACACATCTACTGGACTCAGTAAGACTCCCAGCAGAATAATCAGAAACATTATTTGACTGAAACTCTTTACAACCTTTAAACCGATCAGATTTCAATATATCTTCAGTTTCCTTAATCTTCTCAAAGTTATTACTTCCACACAACGCAGATGTTGATAGTAATGTATTATTTTCCTTTATAATGTCATATATACGATTTTGTAGTTTATAAATATCATCCAAAGATTTACATTTAATTTTATCATTATTAAATGAATCAATAATAACATTATCAAAAGAAACTAACTTCTCAATTATTAAATCCATTTTTTTACAAACTTTATCATTAGATTGCATTATTTGTTCAGTTACTGAATTAATAGTCTCAGAAAATAATGCCAATGTATTTTTAATTGTTTCCTCCATGCTTATAGTGAATTTATTCAAAAGACTTACATTTCTCTCATTAAACTTTGATATAAAATCCATCCAAATAATAGAATTAGGACGATTTTCTTCATCTGAAGTATCATATAAATGATCGGCTAAAACATCCAAATCAACAATAGGAAACTCTTCTAAATTTTTTGGCTTACGACCACGAGATGATTTACAATTTAAACATTTCATTGTAACCTTACGTTGTCTAGATGAACGATTAAATTTTTCTTTTGTAGTACCGAAACATTCAAAATGAAAACTCTTCTTACAAGTCATGCAAATAATATATTCATCATTTCAGAATTTAGAACAAAACTCACAAACTTTAGAATTTGACAAGTCACCTTCAGGAAAACTCTCAATATCAGTATGACCATTCAAAGCGCCAACACCTCCAGTCGCCATATTTGTTCTTATAAATATAAATAAATAAACTTTTGGAAAATCCACTGAAAGTAAGATGTTTTATCCTTGTATAAATAAAACGATTGTTTTATTTTTACAAGGATGGAATAGTGTATAAACTTATTGCGAAGCCATTGATTGCCTTATGTTCCACTTCCTTGTGTATGATAATAACGAAACTTTAATGCAGGATTTTATATTCAGTTTAATTCAACGATTGTTTTAAATCTAAGCACATTATTTATTAATTTTTGATAATTTCTAAATTTAATAAATTTAGTATATTTTGAATTGCTGACTATCGATTTAGTTATTAAACACGGTGAAAATCCATTATTGTAAATTAAAAAATTTTTATGAAAATAATATTTCAGTAATTAGTTTTGGTACCATAGAAACGTCGCAACATAATTTTTACTATTGAATTTATCGCTACTTCAATTAATATTGCAAAACTTCAACTATATTATTAAACACGCTAACATAAGCAACAATTAATTCACGTACTTTACTAAGAAATAAATTCGAATATATCTTACAATTTAGAAATATGTGCTTATAAATTGGTTATCTTAACATAGTAGATGTTTTTTATTCGATATTATTTATTTTTTAGATGAAAACAGTTTCTATGAGGTGGTGTTCTAATCACAATATGCAAGCACATCATTAAGTTATACAGTGTGACTCAGAATGAACGTCTCACTCTTATTATCTCTGTTTCTATTCAACAGGAAAAACTGTTTGACGTCTTGTTTTAAAGCTGATCATTTTTTCTATCTTACAATGGTCCTCCTATGGGTAAGGGTTAGAATATGCCCACCGTCCGACCTCGCGTGTCGTAAAATGCGACTAAAGGTGTCACCTCGTACCATTCGGTGGTTGTCGCGTCCGTCACTGGGTTTCACTCGTGGATCCCTATACGGAACCGGGACTGTTGGCGGTGCACAAATCCGTCACGATGGGATGGGATTGCGATGGGACCCCATACGCCCGGCGGACACGTCCGACTCGAACCATATTTTCGTACCAACCTCGTATTTGGAGGAAAAAGCCCCAGTAGAACCTCCATATTACTCGCGTGAAAAAATCTTACAATGGAATCGAATTTAATCGAAAATCTTTTAAGTTTGCTTGAAATGTAAAATATGTAAGCTTCTTTATTTTCTTCTTCAATTCCTTTCTGGGGAAAACAGAAGGGAATTGAAGAAGCAAGAAAAGATTTCTTCTTTAATTCCCTCCTGGAGAAGAAATTTCAAGAATAAATTTGGAAGTTATTCCAAATTTATTCTTGGTAAAGATGGATAAAGATAGTTATATTTTAAATTACAAAAGTAAAATTGATGGTAAATATTATAATTATAAATTTAAAGACGATTAATCTTTCTATAATTTTTAAGGACATCCCATTTTTGGAATGCCCTTTTTTAATGCAAAGGGGAGAATCCCTTCTTTTAATTTGCTGCATGTTTTCGGTTAGAATATAAGCATAAAAATTGAGGGTAATAATCATTTTCATTAATTTTTTATCATTTTACCTTAAAAAGTAATAGTATTTGAGTGATTTTTAATATTTTGGGTCTTTTACCAAAAAGTGGGGCAGTACTGTCATTTCTCCACTACTATTGTATATGGAAATTTGTATTTTCAAACACATTTTCACAATATAATATAATTAATTTATTGCTAATCAAATACAGAAATAAGTGATCTGTCATTTTAGTCTCTCAACGTATTTGTTATTAAGCCATTTCGAAAGCCGTAAGAAGAAAGAAAAATAAAATGGAAAATATTCGAGAAAAGTTTTTCTGCAACAGAATAAAAGTTTAACTTCCAATTTTATAATATAAAATTTTACTATCTTTCACTGCGAAATATTCAATTAAATCAAATATTTAATTGAATTCCCTTATTATTATATGCATCATTTCCTGGCAATTAAAACTACTGGAATTTTTTTTCTTTTAGTATTCCACGTATTCATTCTGTTATTAAATTGAAACGAAAAGTATTTTGCTCTTTTAGAAGATATACAGAATTTGTTGAGCAAGAAAAAATGAAATTCTATTTATATTTCACTCCTAATTAACAAAATATTTATTTTCTATGCAGCATAATGCATTATGAAAATAGTTGACAATTACTTTGATCATAATAATTTGTCATAAGAAATATTTTAATACATATATTGATTTTTAATAATATAAATAAATGATTTGAATAGAAATTTTCGGTTTATCACCAATTAACAAATGCAACAAAATAATCATTTAAAAATTGTTTTTTGATCAACAGATGATGTCACTTTCCTCTCAGTAGTGATTATTAAGTTACGGAGCTATAACAATCCTGTTACAGGCTTTCCATCCCTGCGGAAGATCATCCGGAGTGTAAAGGACGGAAATCAATGATTCGAGTCCGGATTCCATGAAAGATATTTCCAAAGGATGTGACTCAAGAATCGAACCCGGACCTTCTAGAATGGAAAACTGAAACATATGTATAAATATATACAAATTTCTCTATGAAATATTATAGCTAGCAATAGAAATAAAAATACAATTTACAGTTTTTAGTGCATTTTCAAATTTAAACTGATTCATTAGAATTTCAGTTACATACTAACCAATGTTTTTCCGGGTTTTTTTTCTTATGACACGAACGAAATATGTATACTGTCGCCAATAGTAATCCCCAAGAGTCGATAAAGTCAATATTTCAAATACAATTTCCTATAGCCAGGGCCGGCGGAAGTGGGTGTGCACGATAAATCGCGAGACGATAGAGACGATAATCGCGAGACGAATCGATAGAGAAATGGCATCTAGCCCGAAGAACGTTCGAAGAAAATAAACATTTAGTTCTCGGCCCGGGAAAAGGGTCAGAGAAGGTCCCGAGTATTTAAGAGCCGCGCCGCCGTTGATCGGGGCTTGCTCGCTTGCTTGCTCTTACTCGCTCGCCGACCTCCTCCTCGCTCTATCCTTCTGGATCTCCGTTTAGGTCTCCGTCTTTTCTCTATACTGTTAAACGAACTTCTACAGATTACTTCGGGTATCGATGAGATCGTATCTGGATCCCGATCCCGTTGAATCTACCAACTCGCCGATCATCATTTTACTATAACCTGTGCATCGTTCCTTTCCTGTGAATCTTCAGAATCCGTTCATCGAATTTTATTAAGGATTAAAGACTGTGTAAGTGGTGGACTAAAGACTTTCTTTAACATCTGTGTGTGAATCCATCAACGGACAGCCGACACTATTTTCATTGTTGTTATCATATTCAAGTTAATTCAGGTATTTCTCTCTCATGTTACAGGTTATTAATTGTGAAACGAAAGTCTCTCTAATAAAGGAAGTTGTTTTTGTTAAACGTCGTCTCTGTTCTATCCGCCAACTCCTCTTACCCATCCTTACGCGCGTCCCTCACTGCACTTTAGGCCAACACCTGTTATCATCGTCCTCGGGCTTGCGGGCCTCGTGCGGGCTTCACAATATTGCTATGCGGTGAAGAATCTGAAATCTGGTAGGAAATCGAAAATTTTCTATAATGAAATGTTACACGATTTAAGCCTATTTCCCATAGGATAACATGAGAAAACGTAGATTAAGACCCGTCAAAAACAGGCTACATTTCGTCATATAATTTTATGTATTCGTTTCTGCGGATATCACGCACTCTAACGGCGCGTAATATGCAAATTAATAAAAAATAAGCCAATGAAAATTTTTCGTAATATTTAAAAGGTTGAATCAGCATATAAACTTATTGCAAAGCGATCGATTGCTTTATGTTCCACTTTGTTGCGCAAGATAATTAAACTTTTTTCCCATCCTAATATTAAAGTTTCAGTAGGAAATTTTTCCTCCGAATACGAAAGTGCTTCCTAAAATATGAACTAGCCCCATTTAAAAGCGGACGAATCATCCGAGAAGTCCGTTTCCATGTAGGAACTCACGAATGGCACTCAGTGAATCGCGTGGGCATCCGCCAAAATGGCAAGAATGGCTCCTTTAATTGTCTTTTATAATATGAGAGGTCAGATGGTAGTTATATTCCTGAAGGATACATATACCCAGAGGGCTTCGAGTCAATTAATTAAATTTTAATGCAGAATATCTTTCAAAACTTAATATAAATGTTATTTTAGATATGTATATCAGACTATTAGGAAATTTTTTTATTTATTTTTTGAGAATTACTGGATTATTAAATTTAGTATATTTTGAATTGTCGACTATTGGCTTAGTAATTAAATACGATGAAAAATTTATAAGCTGCATATTGTAAATTGGAAAAATTTTTATGAAAATAATATTTCGATAATTAATTTTGCTATCATAGAAACTGTACAACAACACATTATCTACTATTAAATTTATCGATACTTAAAATTAGCATTGCAAAACTTCAATTTTAACGTAAAAACATTAATCAAGAAACATATAATATGCGAAATTTAAGTCACAACTTTTATTCTTGCCTAATAACAGTAGAAAACCTTCAAGATTGAATCATTACTATTTGTGCAGAGATTTCTACTGATACTCTAAAGGCTGTGAGGAATTCCATCCAACATGTTCAACAGTACTTGGATGCAGGTGAAGACATTTTGAGCACATCTTTGATTAGTTTTTGCTTGTTGATTAGGCTCTGTATTTTCAATTTATTGATTTGGGTGTTACGTTTTAGTGTGGGTTTGTTATTTACATGTCAGAAATAAATGTTAATCCTTTGCAAATAAAAATGTTTTCGTTTCATTTTTGAGTGAACTATTCATTAGATTTTAATGAAGTTTTTACTGTGTTTAGAATTGAATGCTGAAAAACTTTGTACTGGATGAGGAGAATAAAATGACTTTCCTGAATATACTAAATTGTTACAGGAATTTATTCTACTTATATTAAGACATTTTTATTAATTATATATATTCTGAAATTAATGTAGATATAAATTATATCATCAGGCCTGAGAGAGGTGAGATGGGGACAATCACAAATAGATGCATGATATAAGTATCTACTTTATATATGTTTTGTATAAATTGTCAAATGTTTTTTTAATGATTTTTACATAAAATTTGCCCGAGAACTTTTGTGCCCTTGACCTTAGTAAAATTGTCCTGCTTCTCTCTGGGCCTGGTCGCCATTATCTGGCCATTATAACTAATGATTGTCATAAGTCGGAGATGCCATTGAAACTTAATCCAAACTAGATTCATGATTAATCGATTTAATAATGATTTTTACATAAAATTTGCCCGGGAACGTTTGTGCCCTTGACCCTAGTAAAATTGTCCTGCTTCTCTCTGGGCCAGGTCGCCATTATCTAGCCATTATAACTAATGATTGTCTTAAGTCGGAGATGCCATTGAAACTTAATCCAAACTAGATTCATGATTAATCGATTTAATAATTTCGTATAATAAATACCATCAAAAATTACTAAAAAATCTATTTAAAAATTTACTCTTCAAACAAATTTATTTAGAAAATGGAATTTATAGATTATAGAATTTCGAATAAAGTTGAAACATAATAAAATAAGTGGCATTCTTTAATTTAATTTATAAATCAAAAATTTTAATGGATTTACATAACTTAATAAGGAAATTTTCTTCGTAATATATTACGCCATATAGTTTACGTCATCCAGCAATATATAAATCTAAAAGATAATTAATTCTAAATTCCGTATTCCTTAAATTATTTCTATAATCATAATTTATCCATATAAACATTTATTATTATCAGATTTATTAGAGTAAATCTAAATATTGTCATTCCGTTATATCCTTACCAAAAAAGTATCCAATGATAAGAAGAGAAAACAGTCCTGCTAAATCGCTGACAGTCAATACATGGAATTCCTCTGTCTTATCTATAATTTTTGAATAGTGTTCTTTCTCTCCTTTAACCACTTTGCCGTGACACACTAGTGTGCCGTGAAAAATTAAGAATGAATTATATATATATAAATATATATAAGAATTGTATGTATATATAAATAATTGTATGAATCATATATATTAATAGTGAAACGTAGTTGGCTGGATATTTCATTAACGTATATACAGTATATATATACACAGGCACTCCTCTCGTTAGGAACATTCGTACTTACGAACCTTCATCATCTAATTATTAAAATATAGATTAAAATTCTGCTTTTCACTCTAAAATAAATAAATATTCAGCTTAAAAAGAAACAAGAATTTACCTATTCATTTCAAAATTATTATTTCCACACTTTAAAAGAAATTATCATCTGAAATTTGAAAATACGAAGAAGTTTTATTCTTGAAATATATTTATGAAGTCGCATTGTCAACAGAAGTAAATGCTATCGTATGAAATGAATTAATAAAGAAAAATAGTTTTAAAATACTGTACTTTCAAATCATCACCGAATTAATTCTTACATATCGTTATAATTCGTGTCGGAAATTGAAATTACACTACTACAGTGGGTGATCGGTTAACGAACAGTTCGGATAACGAACAATTTTTTGAAAGATTTTTATAGTTTTAAAATACTTTCAAATCATCACCATTTTCCTATCATCACCGAATTAATTCTTACATATCGTTATAATTCGTGTCGGAAGTTGAAATTACACTACTACAGTGGATGATCGGTTAACGAACAGTTCGGACAACGAACAATTTTTTGAAAGATTTTTATGTTCGGTTAACGAACACTTCACAGAACAAACTGTGGGACCCGCGGACTGACCGAATGACAGATCAGCCGGATGGCTGCATGGTAAAGCTGTGCCTTACCATTCTGGAGGATCCGGGGCAGATGCCAAATATGCCACCCCTCCCTCCACAAAATATACTATTATTATAAAGATAAAATTTTCTAGAGCGAGAAAAATATTAAGCTGCAAAGAAATTTTTTCCTCCAAAATTTAAAATTCTTACAAACTAGAAAACAAAATTTAATTGCAAAAACACGTTTTGAATTCTAATACAGGAATCCCTTGATTAGAGTGGTTAATAAATCCTCGCAATATCAAAACCGCATTAATCAAACTAAAAAAAACCAATTGGAATAATTATAATGAGACCTGGAAATTATCAAAATTATAAACATGTATTTTCAGAAACCCCAATTACATTATATTCATTATTCGACCCCAATTATAGAATATAAAATGAAAGAAGCAAAACTAATAAATTAAAAAAAAA
>AYEL01085616.1:0-47558 GCA_000484575.1 Olivierus martensii
TATAATATTTATTAAATGCTAAAAATAAAATTTAAAATTATTTAAGAACATTTTAAAGTTGATTTATAATTAAATAAACTTATTCTGATTTTTTCATCTTAATAATGTACTAATTTTGTTAATGCAATAAAATACTAAGCTTCTACAAGTAAATTATATCAAGTCATCCCAAAAGTAATGTCGTTTTCTTATACTGAACTTGTTCAAACATGTCTCAGTTTGTCTAAACACGAATGAAGTTTACACAACATTGGAAGAGTGTTATTGATTCAAATGGAGAATATATGCTTACTTAAATTAACAAGTGATTTATCTTTTTTTTTTTATATCCTTTCAAAACTTAATGCTAAAAACGACATTACTAGTTTATTGTTCCCAAACTTCTCACAATGTTATTTTTTCCAAAAAACCTTTTATTTTTGAAATATTTTCGTTTATCAGACAAGTAGTTTTTGTTAATCGAACATACCGAATAATTTTTATTCGATTTATTTGTTTTTCTAAGTATAAAAAAATAACTAGAGAACCTTCACCATCACTTACACGAATCCTTAAGATTCCTCTGACTACAATTTGGGAACCAGTGTTCTGTTCTAATAGCTCATGCATAAATATGAATAAAAAATAAATAAATAATAGTCATTTCAATATTTTTATTTTCTATAAATTTACCGCTTACAATCGTTCGTGTTCTTGTATAATAAATATAAATATTTCATTTTTATTAATAATATAAATCTACGAGATTTTAATTTAACAGAATAAATCTAAATATTTGTGTAAGTATGGCTTCGGGCTACAAGTGTGCGAAACGCAGCTGTTTTTTTGTTGAAAAGTCAATAATGTCCTTAGCCTCTAAGGCAACTAATCTATATGCACCGAATAAAGTATGAACGCATTACTTTACTGTGTCTTAATGAGAGTTTTTCGTGCCTGGAAGGGTGACCCTCCCATTGTATCCGAAATCTGTCTTTGATGCGATGTCACTGAGGACATTCTTTCGTCTTATTTGCTTACGTAATCACACTTTGTCTTTCATTATAGTTAATGTCAGCAGACTCCCCTGGCCTATTTTTACTGACCTTGTATCAGACGTTATATGAAAAGACAATTATTAAAATTTACCAAAAATATTCGATAAGAATACTTATTTTATTAATTATGGTGCCTTTGGGTACATTGTTATCATCATCGAATGTGAGATTTTTATCTCTTGAATATAAAAACTTCTGTAACTAGGAATTTTGTTACTACGAAATTTTTCGAACATTGAATTATATATATATATATATTTTTTTTTTGTTGTACATAATCTGTTTATAATTTTAAATTTACTTCTTTAATATTTAGTCACATCATAGCTTTCAGGCTATTTAGATCCCATAAATAATTACTAAGCATATTATTAATTAACGTTGTACATAATCTGTTTATAATTTTAAATTTACTTCTTTAACATTTAGTCTCATCATAGCTTTCAGGCTATTTAGATCCCATAAATAATTACTAAGCATATTATTAATTAACGAAGTAAACTGGCATTCATTCATAACATTACACTTAAAGTTTAAATTAATTTCATTCTATAATTTTTTTTTTTAATATTAAATAAAAATCAGTTATGACAGTAAAATTAATCATAATTCTATTATTATAAAGTAGGTAATGAATATTAATTTATATATGTATTTTTACTTACATCGATATCATTATAATATATTTATATAATGATATAAATATATATCCTATTTATTCATAGTAAGACATAATTTGTATGAAACTTAAGTGCTTTGCATAATTATGCTATAAATAATTTTCATAATTTTTCAAATACAATAGCTATAAACTTTCTTCAATTCAAATATTAATTATGCCCTTATGTGATAATTGAGCATAACTTATGAAATTTATGGAAAATGGTACTGTATGTGTTTTCCTACATGAAATTATTTCATTGATGAATGTTAAAAAACTAGTTTAAGAGTTTATCACCAGATGCCGCTCAATGGACAATAAATCAAAATAATATTTAAACTTACTATCATGTAGAAACTCTAAAATAGAAAAATCTAAACTGAATAAGTAAAATATTTTCTAGGAATTTTGTATAAATTTATATATATTTTTTATGTGATAAAGTAAAGCAATTATAAATCGTTCAGGAATTTAAGAAAAATACTGTATTTTGAATCGTGAAAATCCCTATATAAGTTAATTTATCAAGAAAATTAGAATTATGTTTGTATTAACTTAAATATGATAATTATTTATAAAGAACTTTTGTCTCTTGATAAAGCAAAACTGTGGTTAACATATTTTAATCTTGGTTTTATGATTTGATCCATGGATAAAACATATTTTAAATCTCAAGATGGCCTTGCGTATAAATGCTTTTTAAGTGTCTAAGAAGCTTTTATACATTTATTATTATTTTTTTATTTTAATTAAATAAAAAAAAAATGTTAAATTTTATCCATTGCGTTATAATTTAATATAAAAATTAATTAATCTTAGATTTTTGCGATAGACGACATAATTATCTTTAATAAACAGCGGCATTTTATACGATAATCTAATATAGATCTAGATATAAACTGCCAGTTCAGTAACTTTTAACCGATGTTTTCACACATCTATTATCTTAGTCCTTTACAATTGTTTCAGTCAAAACATAGATCATTAAAGCAGCAGTTAGTCTCTCTTCAGTGATCATATGAAGGTCAATTGTCTTTAATGAGGAGATACAACCAACAAAAAATTAAGTTCCCAAAAGTCAATTGATATTCATTGAGCGTGCCCGATGCTTTAAGGTTTCACAAGGCCATCTTGAGTTTTAAAATATTAAAAAAAAATAATAATAATAATAATAAATGAAAAGAAGGAGAAGAAAAAAGATACAAAGAAGGGAAGAAAACCAGTAAAAAGTTGTAGGGCGTAATTTCTTTACGGAAGAATTATCAAGTTAATTGACCACCTTCAACGGGGACATAAGAACAAAATAACTATTTTGGAAAAATAAAAAAAAAAAAACAATTAAAAGAAGAGAGTAACTCTCAAGATAAATATTTAGTTCTGTAACATGTATTCTTCCCTACTACCAATTAGCACTTTTAATATAAAATTTTAATGTATTCAATTGTTATTTTCCAATAAAATAGTTCTCAGAAAAGAAAATAATATATTTATTCATCGTGTAATCTATATACTGTATATGTTTCTTTGGCTTGAACTTTAAAAGTTGTTTGATGAAAACCCCACAAGCTAAGTTCGGTTATTGCTTATCGGTGCGAGGTACTGCCGTACAAATAGCATACTCAAGTTTACGAAGCTAGTTTACGATCCAGGTAACGACTATTACTCTTACCTATGCACTATATCCTATAATTTTCGGACACTTACAGTTTCTTTCCCCCGTACAACTTCGACCCTCCTATTCGTGAACAGTTGACATAGAAAGTTTATGAGATACTTGTCTACTTTTCTAACGTTGTTAGAAACGTTACTGTTAAATGATTAATTTCCTTTAAAACACTACGATATTTGGACTAATTCAATTAAATCGAAATTAATCTTTAATTATTATTATTTTTAATTAATAAAAAACGAGAATATTAATATTTTTTTTTACTATTTTAATAATATTGTTTATAAATTTAATATCGCATTAATTACATAAATAAATGAATTAATTAATTTTTTGCAAAGAAAAATAGTTGCTGAAATGATTATTAATCATTTAATTTAATTAATTAACTTATATTTTATAATAATTATAGGAAAATTCTTTTGTTAAACTGAATTATTTTAAATATTATCATCTTACTAAACAGCATTACTAAACATCATTAACTTCTAACTTTGATGATGTTTTACTTGTTTACCCTTCAATTAATGTTTAGTTTATACATTTATATGTATAAGTTAAACATAATTAAAATATTTAGCTTATACAAATAAACGAATTAATTAATCTGCTATAAAATTAATTAGTTACGAAGTTCATAAATTATACACTAAATTTATTTTAAATTATGTTTATAGACATGATATTTTACACTTTTTATAGGATGAATAAAACGATTTATTTATTAATTAAATATATATGAGTTGAAATAAATATTGTGTAACTTGTTTATTTAAGAATATACTTTATTTTTCGATTTTTTTTTCCCTAATAAACAGCAGTTATTTCTATTTAAATATTAAAAACAATGTGTATAAATTCACGGAACATTAAAATTCAACTGTTAATAAATACATTTATAAAACAATGACAATATTTTCTTTAAAAATAAACTGACAGACTAACCACTTCAAAAGATAATACTCAGTTGTAACATGCAAACATTTATTTAGGGACATAATGTTGAGACAGGTTCCCCTAAGGGTTTAAAGTTCTGAACCCGTTTGACTAATGGCCCTATAAAGTGTTATGCGAGAAAGACCCCGGGATACGTGGAACGCAGTCTATGACTAACTGAACGCGTAAAACTTGCCTAATGTCGGTTATAAACTTTGAATCGAACATAAAGAAAATAGAGACGAAGGTATGTTGTCTTGAAATATTCTAGTAACGCCTTCCGATGTTGTCAATCGAAACAAGAAAATCGTTTTCTCTAGAAGTGATTATGTTTTCGAATTTTACCATGAAATTACTATAGAGTCCTGAATAAATGCTGAATTTTTCATATTCCAAAATTTGCGTGTACCAGCAAAATTTTCTTTCTTTAAACTTTACATCATTTCATTACCGAAACGATCCTCATTGATACCATATTTATAAAAGTTATAACCTAAACTATAACTTGTTTTTATCAGAAGAAAACATTTAAATTCTTACAAAAATACAATAAGAGAAGATAAAAGATCATTAAATATCCATTAACAGTAGATTTATCCAATTGAAACAGATAAATCAACGTTTAATCTCTGTTAATACAAAGAAAAAAAAAAAATAGACGGAACTTAACAGATTTAGCTTTCATTACTAATATTAATAACAAATTATTAAATTTTATATTAGGAATTATAGAATGCCTTACTTAATAATAACTTATAATACTAAAAATAAAATTATTTTAGAATTTCTATACTTTACTCTTTTATTCTCGAGAGATTTTGTTCTCAAGTTATATTATAATGGGCTCCTAAAATATATTAATTATAAAAATAAAATAGTGCAGTTAATTTATGCTTACGATTAAATCAATAACTAGTTTTTTACAGAATAATTTTTTATTATTAATCATCTAAACTTTAAATAATGTATAAGTTAATTCATGATTGATTTTATCTTTAAAGTTGTTTCATTAACTATGTCTATAAACTTTGCCAATACAGAATAAATGGTTACAATATTTTTAAATTTATATTATTCAATACTAAAAAATTTAATAAAAATTCATAAATTAAACAGTAGCATAATTATACAATATTTTAAAATACTTTAATATTTAAAAATCCAAAAGGATATTATTAAATAAAGCAAAATTAAAAATTATAGAATCAAAATCCTATTTTTGGTAATCGATAATTTAAATTTAATTAACTATGCACTATAACCTTACTATAGATTCATTTAAATTTTTAAATCAAAAGAAAACATATTTTTTGTTGAAGATATATTAATTAAGCGTATATTTTCTTTAATTTTTGATGGTCTTATTGGCTTTCATAGACTAAATAAATTAATATAAAATTGATAGCAACTGTAATTAAAATTTACGATTCTGTTTACGAATCGATACAAAAATTAGCATAATATATGCTAATTTTATATCAATGCAATTAGTATAAAATTATATAAATAGATAAGCTAAGTTTTTCATTTCATCATCACTTTTTGTTTCTTGTGTTTCAAATGGAATCAAAGTTTGGATCTATTTATTATTTTATTCAACAATATTCGAATTTTAAATATAGAAGACATATTTAAATTTAAACACATCAGTAATGAAATTTTCGTAAATATATTTGTAGGCTATATTAGAACATTTAATTATTCTAAAGCGTTTTAGGTCCTATTTATTATATACTTGCACAGTCCTAGCACTGCGATCATCAGTGGTCTATTATGCACCCAAACAGGATCATCCTTTAAGAAGTCCTGTCTTAATCACAAAAGATAATATTTTCTTTAATGGGACTGTAAACAGATCTTCTGGAGCAGGAAAATGCAATCCAAGATCATACCTTAGCCCTGAAAGGGCCACACTTTCACACAAAATGTGAAGAGGAGTTTCATCTCCTCCCTGACGTCTTCTACAATTGGGACTATCAACAATCCCAATTAAGTGAAGATGCCTTCTTAGTGCTCTGTAAGGAACCTTGTAATAATCCTACCTTCATTTTTATGCAGTGCTCTTTAGTTCTCTGTAAAGAAAGAGCTAAAATAATGGCTTTTGCTTACTGTATTAAATTATATGGCATTTTTCCTAAATTTCAACACATAAAAGCAATAATAAATCTTATCTACACGTGAAAAATCTTCCAAAAACAATTAAATGCATTTTTTAAATTATAAAAAAATGTATACTATGTATTAAATCATTTTATTGTTTTCAGAAAAACAATTTATTATAAAAAATTGTAACTAAACTCATCCTCATCATTAGCAATTCAATTGTTTTACTTCTCATTAAAAACATTGTATCAGAAAATATACAAACCTATATATTTAATATTGATTTAATTTTTATATATTTATTTTTCTTTTTTAATAAATAAGTCTATTTAGAATTCTAGACAATTCGATTAGTAGTTAAATTTACTAATCGAATTGTCTAGAATTCTAAATAGACTTATTTACTAATCGAATTGTCTAGAATTCTAAATAGACTTATTTAATAAATAAGTCTATTTAGAATTCTAGACAATTCGATTAGTAGTTAAATAATTACTAAATAAAGAAATTTACATAAAAAAGTAAAACTTGGAATTGGTTTATAATCAATTTTATTGCTAAATTTACCTTTTTAAAACTATCGTTTAGATATAAAAAATGTATATATCGAAATGTTTAAATCTAAATAAAACTTTTTCTATCATTAAAAAACGATAAAATACGATTAATGTTTCGATAAAGAACAATTTACGACAAATAATAGCTTAAATGCACAGGGAATTCCCTCAAAATAATCAGTAAATGTTCTAGTTAATGATAAAAATAGAAATATAGTATTACAAAGAAACCGGATAGATATATTAAATAACATTTTTTTTATTATAAATATCGTTTAAATATGAGTACTAAACTCATATTTAAACGATATTCGTCGGTTTTTTAGCTAAATCTGGCACAAATCGAATAATATAAATTTATTTTATTATTTTTTTTCCTTAGTTTCGTCGTTTTTTAGCTAAATCTGGCACAAATCGAATAATATAAATTTATTTTATTATTTTTTTTCTTTTAAACATTTGACTTCAATTACAGTTTTACATCGATCTCTTACAAACTATTTTAGTTTTTCTCGTGTGTGTGTGTGTGTGTGTGTGTGTATTTTTATAATTTATTAGGATTATAAAGCCATTTTATGTGCCCTTAATTAAATAACCTACTATAACACTAGGCAATCTCGATCTGGTGAGCATTTTAAGCATTTCGAACGTTCGAATTACTTGGACGTAGTAAAGTCGTTCTTGCTTTACACGATTGGTCGATACATCACTATATCGAACACGCCCCTTAGGATCGCTCTTTTAGCCACGCCTTTCGGCCATGTATTTGTAAGCCAAAGCCTCGCCCTTCGTTTAATGGGTCTAAATTTCTATGCTATCGCTATAATAGTATCTTCTAGTGACTCTTGATGTAATAGAACTAGTCGAAATGAGCAATAATTTGGGGCATCGTCTATTTTTCACTTTATAACTTGCTACTTTTGTCTTATTATCTATTTTAAATCATTTACTTATATTTTTTTTAATGATGATGATGCCTTAGATGTTGTTATTTAAAATTTTTCTTTATTATAAGCTTGTTTAATGTTATTAATAAAGCCTTTAAACATGCTGAATGCCTATATTCTATACACTAATTTAATATAAATTAATAAGCAAACAGAAAAATCATAATATCTCGACAAATATATTATTCTATTATTTTTCTAAAATTTAGTGAAATATTTGTGAAATATTAAAAAAAGATTGAAAATAATGAATATAAAATATTTATTTCTTGCCAAGTAGAATATACAGAACAAGACCAAAAAAGGGTGCTTGAAAATAAAATATACAAAATATCTCAACATGGAATATAGTTATTCCTCATAAGTGATCAATTTTTAATTTATAACTTTATAAAAATTTTTTAAAATAAGATAATTAGATATTTTTGAAAAATATCTAAGCAAATAATTTGGATATTAAAGTGACATTAATTAGTGAAGTTAATTTTAAAATAGTGATTGAAATAAATGCTTAATATACACTAATTTAATATAAATTAATAAACAAACAGAAAACATAAACAAATGAATATAAAATATTTATTTCTTGCAAAAAATTAGAATATACAGAACAAGACCAAAAAGGGTGCTTGAAAATAAAATATACAAAATATCTCAACATGGAATATAGTTATTCCTCCTAGCAATGCAGGACTTGCAGTGATGCTTTATGCTTTTTATGACATTGCTTATCAATTCAGTTGGTAGCAATGACTATTGTTCTTGCAAAACACTTCTGAGCTCTTCAAGGTGTTCGAGCGGGAAATTGAGAGCACGCGCGTGTTGTCCCAAACATGCTCAATAAAGTTAACGTCAGGAGAACTGATTAATCAATCCATACGAATGATGGTTTGATTTTTAAAGTATTGCTGCATCAGTCTGGTTCAGTGACCATTAACATCTCATAGAATAAAGGAATCTTCAATTGCATCTGCACATCAACGAACATTGGCGTTTAAGACTTCATCTCTATCTCTTCTGGCATTCATGCTTTCTCTAGGAATCACACAGATCTGTGTGACCATTTAACGATATGATACTCCAAATCTCTCGATCCCTCAACGATATGATACTCCAAAGAGTGTCATATCGTTAGGTGTTTGGAGTATCATATAGTTTGAGTATCATATCGTTTGGAGTATCATATCTTCCACCATAAATGTCTCTTTCTCGAAAAATAGCCTTAATTATTTCCATATAAGAGTATGCATGGCGTCACATTGCAGAGCAAATTTGGATTAATCTATAAAGAGTGCAGATATCCATTGAGTTTCAGTCCAATTACAATAATATTTTGCCCCTTTCAAACATTCATATCTGAGACGGAGGATAAAAGCCACGCAAATTACTGATTGTCTAGCATACAGACCTACTTCGTGAAGCTTTCTGCACACAGAGGAAGAAGATACCAGCATCCTTTGGCTGCAGCAAGGGCACATAGTATATATTGGAATAGCATTCCTGTTCCTTCTAGCTGATAATCGAAAGGTTATTAAAGCAATGGATGATCGATATTCACTATATTAGTAACTCATGATCTTCCACCGTTGTATCTCCGTGATGCTGTTCCAGAATTTTGAAACTCGCTCCACAGCCTGTGAACCATAGTATATTAACATTTAATCCAGGGCCGGATTTATATTTTTTTTAGGCCCTAAGCTTAACAAAATTTTGAGGCCCCTTCCTCAATTGTTTTTAATTGTATAAAAAAAGACACATATATCTATTTAGGTTATTAATACATAGCAAAGTCTTTATTAAATTATTTAACTTTAAGACGTGTACAATATAAATTAATCAAAATATAATATAAAATAAAACATAAAATATGCTTAACTGAAGAGTAAACTAACCAATTATTTGGAGTATCAACAAGTGTCATGTTTCCAAATGTAACTATCCTTTACGGTCTTAAATTTGCAATAAGATATACATTTTTGTTTAATCGTACCACAACTATTAAAAATTTAAATAACTTATTTGCCTGAAATCGATCCAAACGCTCAAGATAATCATGGCGTCGTACTAATCGTCCAATAGCGATTAAAATAGTAGATTCTATCGTTAAATAAGTGATCAAAATTTCCTTATCGCTTTCAAACCATTAAAAAAGTAAATAGGCTATGAAAACCGGCAGCCATTTTGGCAACCTTTGATGGCCAGAGGTGAATTTCAATCGCTTTTTTGCAAGGTAGCATAAAAAATTTTTCTCTATTCAATTTTTTTCTTAAAATTTAGATGTTCCCTGAAAGCTGAGGGCCCAAGTTTTAGCTTATTTAGCTTAATGGTAAATTCGGCACTGATTTATCCAATCTAACTACTTCTGCCTGACTTTGATCTGCTTCTAGTTTCTGAATTGCTCTCCAATTCAATATATCGTTTAAATGAATTGAATTGGAATGAATTTAAAATTCTGCTCTCTAATTTTTCCTTTTCATACTTTTAATTCGAATTGACGATTAATGTTTAGATGGCGACTAATTTTCATACACAGAGGATCGCAAAAATAATTTGATATTTTATTCTTACTCAGTGTTGCACTCTATGTAATAATATATACATTAATTTCGTACATATCAGCTATTTTTTAAAATAATTATCGCTATTTTTCTGTTTATTACTTAATTTATGGAAACCAGTATTATCAAATTAAGTCGAAATTGATTGTTTGATCCTTATTCGATATATTATATATATTTGTGATTTTTTTTTTTTTTTTTTTTTTTTTTTTTTTTTTTTTTTTTTTTTTTTTTTTTTTTTTTTTTTTTTTTGAAAAGTACAGATTCAGAGTAAATTAACATCAGTATCATAAAGTAAAGTTATAGAATTATTAATGAAAATAGTTAATAGGTTTAATTATAAAGACATCTATAATTTTATAGAAACAAAATAGACACGAAATAAATAATTTAAAAAAATTATATGCCTACACGATGAATAATTATAAATAAAATAGAATATATTCGGGTACATAAAAGAAACCAAAGCAAAAAATCAAGAAAATTTTTAGTTTATATTTCTAATAATATGTTTATTTTCGTAAATCGCATGCAAAGGCAACATTGCATTATAAAGAGAGAATGTTTTGCAAAGGCATGTTTATGAAATATGAACAAATAGATATATGATCTCGTCTTGCATTATTATTGCACTATGAACATATACATTCTTCTGAGGCATAAGGGAAACTCTTGTCTTTGCATAGACGAAAGCCATGAAGAGAACGTTTTATAAGTGTGCTTCGGTCCTCATTTTTCCAATTAGGATTATTATCCATCCATGTTAAACTTGTAATTCTGATCATTAAATTTGTTTAATATATATCTTAAATGGAGTTAAGCACAGTTAAAATTAACCTTGCTTTGTATTGAGATATCTTCCTTGATGAGGAGCATCTTCTTCAATAATTATCAGAAAGGAACTTCATTTTTTTCTCTTCCAAATGTCATTTAATAAATAAATTTTGCAATTATATAATTTTTATTCAAATTAAAAACATGTCTTCAACTTTTTCTTATTCTGAATATTAAAGTTAATTTAATTTAATATCGGTCATTATTTATAACACTAATTTTCGATATATCCTACACCATTATTTCTATAATCATTTATTTTTTAATCTTCTGTTCGCAATGAATGTTTAAATGCAAATTATTTCTCCGATTTTAACATGCCCTAAAGAAAGTTAAAAATCGGGGACCATTAAAGATTCTCTTTAATTCTTTAATATCAACTATCTTCATCAAATCTCCCTATATAATTTCTTACCATCAGTATAAAATAATAATTAATCAAGTAGGATGTTGTAATCGGCATCTTATCTGAAAAAAATTAGTAAATATCTGAATAAGCAAGAAACATCATGGTGTATGTCATGTTATCTAATGCAACTATCATCTGATAAAAATAACCTGTTTAAATTTAATAGAGATTTATATTTAATAAATAAAGATTTGAATAATGTGTATGTAATATTTTTATAGCTTTGGTAATTATTGTATTTACTAAAAGCAGGTTATCATAATTTGCACTTTGAGTATGAAAAACATTTTTATATCATTCTGTTAGATAAATGAAAAAAAAAAAAAAAAAAAAAAAAAAAAAAAAAAAAAAAAAAAAAAAAAATCATTCTGTTAGATAAATGAAAAAAAAAAAAAAACAGGATTGATTATCTTCCTACATAACTTGAAAAAGTTATGGAAGAAGATAATCGATTGATAATCGTAGCTCAAAGTAAAGAGTTAAGTGGATGTAGAAAGAACAGTGTTTAATAAAAAAAAAATTATGGAAATGTTAGACTTTCATTCTAATACAATGATTAAGTATAGAATGAAGACATTCGTTAAAATCAGGTTTGTTTTATAATGATATTGATTGTCTTCCTCCATATATTTCTCAACTTTTCGTTATGGAGGAAGATAATTAATATCTTATAGATCATTTTATATATATATATGGAGGAAAATAATCAATACTTATAGATTATTTTATATCTTTCTCTATAAAAATCAAAATATTTGAAAATTCTATTATATACTGTATCAACAAACTCATTGACGTATCATTTAATTAATCTGTTCCTTATTATTTTTGGCATTATTATATGTTATACACAACTTAATTATAATTTTTTAAACATAATTTATATTTGCATGGATTCTATCTATTATCAATATAATCATTTATCAATATCAATATTTATAAATATAATATGAATAGAATTTCAATATCAGATGCATTATTTGAAGAAATTAAAAATAATCTCCATAATAAGCTAGTATCTAAGAATACAATTGACTTCGAAGTAGAAAAAATAAGCCAAGTCAAATTTCGGATTATGGATAAAGATTTAATAAATGCATTAAAGGTAAAGAATCGTTTTTCAATGGGTCCGAATGGAATCCCATTTATGTTTTATCAAAAAATTATTCCTTATATGTTATAAAACATTTTGTATACTTACTACAATTAACGTTGGAAACTGGTATTATTCCAGGGGAGTGGTCAGATATCAGAATAATTCCATGCTTGAAGAAAGGGAAGAATCCTAATGACCCAATTTTCAACCACTACGCTACTGAGACATTTGAAAATTAATTAAATTTTAGAATATATGAACTCAATACGAAACTTCTCGTTAAATTTTAGAATATATGAACTCAATACAAAACTTCTCGTGCGATTTAACAATGCTTGACTTGTGCACTTTATTGCTCACACATTATATTGTCCTAGAGGTACTACTACAAGTACTCAAAATTTCAAATAAATCGGTGACCCGAATGTCTGAACCTCCCCTTGTTAGAGAACTCACTTTACACTGATCTTCAGTTTGATAAGGTCATATATTTTTCTGCTCCTTTTTCTTTGTTCGAAACAATTCGATTTCCAAATACATTCTTGATTTCAATTCAATTTTTACAATTATTTTTTATAAAATGTAAATAAATTTTATGTATTTATAATACATTCCTGTTCAAATTTATTAATAGGAAATTCAATAAAACATTTAAAAAAATTTGTTAAATAATTGAAACTTAATATCTTTATAACCTTTTGTTGACCTTATCAATTTACATCAAGTTAAATAGCTTTGGGGGAATTGTCAGTCGACTTTTCAGAACTGAGCTACAAAAATATCCAGTTCGATACTGGAAGTCAAATATAAATTACAGTAAGTCTTCAATGAAAATAAATATTGGATTATAATTTAAAAATTACAAGAGAAAAATTAAAGAAATTAAATAATTCAATTAAAAATGGATATATTATTCCTAAATATTGTATTATTGATTCAAAATTATGGATATTTATTAAAAAATCTAAGAAAATAGAAACAAACTAATGTAAACAATATTCCGACATTTTAAATGGGCATGGCATGCAAGCAATTAGATCGCTGGCTAGCAACTGTATAGTCGTTTTCTTCCCAGGAAATTTCTGTGCCGCCTACTAACATAGAACTAACTATTATTGGTTGAATAGGTATTTTTTGAACCAATAAAGCAAATCATCATAAAATACAGGAAGGCCTCGATTAGTGCGAATAATTGGTTCCACGAATTTCTCACACTATTCGAAGTATTAACTATATGTAAAATATGGTAATTGGTTCTTGCTTTGTGAGATTCTGGCCATTAGCTAACCTCAGGATGAATAACCACAATACTAACTTAACACAAACACTGTTTAACTACACTACACTAACACTAACACTGTTTAAGAAATATTTACTTTCAAATTTTACATTGTTGTTCATCTAAATTAATAACTTACCAGGGATTGCACATACCATCATCAAACCAACTGCCAAATCGAAACCAAAATAGCGAATCAAAAGCAAAAGTTGAGCGCCACATGGCCGCCAATTCTTGGTCGAGAATTGAGTGGATAGTCCGATTTGCGATTAAGCATTGCAATCAGAACTGAGCTACAAAAATATCCAGTTCGATACTGGAAGTCAAATATAAATTACAGTAAGTCTTCAATGAAAATAAATATTGGATTATAATTTAAAAATTACAAGAGAAAAATTAAAGAAATTAAATAATTCAATTAAAAATGGATATATTATTCCTAAATATTGTATTATTGATTCAAAATTATGGATATTTATTAAAAAAACTAAGAAAATAGAAACAAACTAATGTAAACAATATTCCGACATTTTAAATGGGCATGGAACAGTGTGTTAAAAATCAGGATTTGAAATTTCTATTTAAATATATAAATGGTGATTTAGAGGCAAGAAAAATTTATTATCGTGTTCCTTCTGTTAAACTTCGTAATTTTTCATTAATATATGTTAAAAAATGTCGTACAACAAAGGCGAAAAATTCATTTTTCATAAGAGCTGCTGAAACATATAACAATGTGATGAAATAATTGTTTGAGAAAAATTTTTGCGGGGGGAATCCATGGGGGAATGTAAACCTAGGATGAAGGGTAAATAAATAAATAAATAAATAAATCTTTCTATTTCAGCATACACTATTGTTGCTCGAAAGACTGAATTCAGGGGATTTTTATTGAAAACTGTTTTGAATGAAATTATTTTTGGAACTATATGAAAAATAACTTTCTCCAAATTTTCATAATATAGTGATGAAAGTTTTGGATTCTTATTATAACTTGATAAGTTTGGCACATCTTGAATAAGCATAAATCAAGATTAAGTGGATGTAGAAAGAATAGTAGTAGAAATAAATAAAAACATTTGTTTAATAAAAATATTTAAGGAAATAAGAATTTTCATTCTAACAATGATTAAGTGTAAAATGAAAATATTCATAAAAGTCAGATTGATTTTATAATGTTAAACTGTAATCAGATCTTTAAGTATGCAAAAGATGTCACAGGAATTACTTTCATACTTCAAAAGTTTAACCATAATGGTTGAAAATTTTTGTTCTTAATATAATTTATAATATTTTATTTTTTATTTAAGTCGCCATTTCAATCAATCTTAATCGATTTCAACAAAATAAATGCATTATCTATTATAAACTTAAATAAAATAAAACAATTAACAAGACAATAAACATAAATAAAATTGATTTACATCAAAATAACTTAGCACTTCTTATCCATCTCGAAATAAAGTGACAGCTTATAGTACTATAAAAATATAAATTATATAAATAATTATTGGAATTTTATTTAAACTCTTAATTAATTTATTATTTTTTGCTGTAACTTAAGTTGTATTTACAGTTAAAACACAAGCACTGACAGCTCTCGGTGCTTGTGTTTTAACTATACAAATTATCTTGGGGTAAAGCAGTTACACTTTTGAATAGTATTGTATTTATTACACTGTCTGTAACTTAATTATGATTTTCATTAATATGTTTAAAAAGTTTAAAGTTATGAAACTGAGATAAAGTTTAAAGTTATCTATATTGAATTTTATTATTATATTCCAATTGAAATCATTATTAACTGAATGTTAAATTTATTTTATAATATTAAATTTATAAATATTCCTTAGTTTAGGGGGCTGCCAATCTTTTATATTCAAGAGTTCATGCGTCAATTTTTCATTTTTTAATTAAAATGAGCCATACAAACTTATACCATTTTTCAGCCCGTTTAAAATATAGATATATTTAACAGTTATGCATAAAATTATTTGTTATATATATAGCGGCCAGCTAAGATGTCACATGGTCACTGTAATCCAATGAGGTTGCTCAAATAGCGTTAATCTTCCATCTTGGATTTTATATCAAGTAATTTCCGCCGATTACAATACATATAAATCAATTTATAATAATCAACAGCTATCTTTAAATCTTCCTGCGTAAATCTCCCAACAAACAAAAGTTGTTTTATAAAAATCCATTCAGTCGTTCTTGAGTTATAAGTGAACATACACGGGAAGACATTTTAGATTTATAATATACAGTATATACTGTAAATAAATTCTTCTCTGGGGTTCAGTGCGCCACTTCTAATATCTTCTAACATTTTCTATATCTCGTAGATTAGTGTTGGAATGGATTATAGAATACATAAACATTACTAATTAATTTATAATATGTTATGATTTTATTTTTAAATCATGAAAAATTCTATTATTCCATATAGATATGATAAGTTGTTTCTATGTTTAAAGAATAAAGTAAGATAATTTACTTACCTAAAGAAAGCATTCTGAAATAGCTTATTGAATGCACGATAAGTTGTTTCTATGTTTAAATAAAGTAAGATAATTTACTTACCTAAAGAAAGCATTCTGAAATAGCTTATTGAATGTAGTTTGCTTCAACAAAAATGACAGTTTTTGAGAAAATTAAACTATTATTAGGCAATTATAATTATTAATGATCTATTTATGATATTTATCTTTAATAATTAAAATTTAAAATTTTCAAGAATATTTTAGTTATGAAGATTTATAAAGCTGAAAGTTACTAATTCGCCTCATTGGTACAACGTTCGTACTTGTTAGAAAATTTTTAAATTGGCTTTAGTTTCATATTTTTGAATTCGAACCAAATTTTATATACTATATATTAGTAACAAACGACGAATAATAACAAAAATAACTTTAAAAAAAACGACGAATAATTCAAAACTGAGTATTAAATAAAATTATCTCGACATGTGAAATCTCATAATCTCAATTTTTTCAATTATTAAGTAAATTCACTATTCTTATAAAATAACACCTTGTAAGTATATAACAGGGATGGCAAGCTTCATGTCATTAAGAGCCATATAGGAGAATCTCAACTTGAGGGCCACAATCAGTTTCTTTTTGGGTCAATAAAAGTAACATCAGTTGTTCGGCTTATCTAAACAATGGCTTCAAAATTATTTATTATATATTTTACATGCATAAAAATGCATACATATATACTATGTCTGCATACTATGCATACTATATTACAATAAACAAATAAATTAAATTATTTTTAAAAATTAAGTAGGTATTTGCTCCATATTGACTATTGGCTTTCATGTTGTGGAGCCATATTGAAGGAACCAAGAGCCGCAATTTGGCCACCGATAAAATACCACATTATGATCGCTTTAAAATAATAATAAAAAATTATAAAATCTCTTTATACATATAAACATACTAATTTATAATGCCATTTTTTTAAAGATGTCTAAGAAACTTTCTTTCATTTCGGTTTATTGTAATAAAATTAAACTTATAGTTAGATTTATGAAATGATCTCTTATGGATACAATCAGGGACTTTTACAGAAAATGCGAGACCTAGGGCAATTAATGTATCGAGGCCCTTCAAAAAAAGACAAAATTGACAAATATATAGTGGCAAGTGTACAAGAAAAGCAAAAAAATTGTCAGAGAACTTCACTGAAGCTCGAACAGTATAAAAATATACAAATATATTTTTTTCTAACATATTTGAGTTATAAATGGAGACCTTAAAACAATGAGGCCCGGGGCAGCCGCTCCTTTTGCCCCCCTCTGATAGCCACTGGATACAATAATAAGAAATATTGTATAATGTTTCGTCACAGTTTAAATAATATATTCTATAGGTATGTTGTATAATAAAGTACAGACTGTATTTTCCTATTATGTTAATAATACATCTTAATCTATTCATATACAAATAAAATTTTAAAGTCGGTTATAAAAATCAGATCTTATCAAGTTTATCCCCTATCTAAAAATAAAGGATAAATTTTCTTTAGTATTTTTTGGACATAAAAGCATAGAAATGAAACTCATAATAACGTATTTTAATGGGATTCATTAAACTCAGAATTTTTCCTGGATAATTTATTCGAGGTATTGTCTTTAAAATAGACGAGTTGTGTTGAATACAAAAATCTTTAAACTCTTTAAAGATAACAGGTGTTCACTCATCAGAAACATTGACCGAATAAAACCTGTAAAAATGTTTAATTGGCCAATTATGTAGAATGATAAGTGTTAGTTCGGAAACTGGCTCCTAAGTTCCTGCAAACCGAAAAGCATTTTAGAGCGTGTCAGTATACAGATAAAGTAAAGATAGGCATTTTTAAAAAATCCATGCAAAACTATCATTACAGAGATGTCTGCATAATTTTTCTGCAAAGGAATGTTAAGATAGAAATTAAGCTTTAAAAGCGGAAATTCGGACATCTCGCTGGAAAACCGTTAAACAAAGACATCTTCGAACAAAATGATATCACACGCGATGCGATCAGAAACCTTTTTTTTTTTTTGCACGACAATACGATTTTTATACAGGAAAACTATCACGATCTTCGTTATCACGTGACATTGCGTGAGAGCTTGACGTCATAACCCCAAGGATATCTTGTATCATCGCGAACAATTTGCTAGGGCGGTCTGATTGACAGAAAGAAAAAAAAACAACGTAACGTGTTCCTATATACTTAGAGATCTAAGAAACTTTTACAGGAACAAACAAATCTCGTAAAGAAGTATCAACAATTTTTTTTTATCTGAAAAAGTAATTTCGAATTATATTAAAAATATAAATATTTGTCGTTAGAATTTCGGATATATATGCATTTTTTTTATTATTTATGAATAGAATAATCGAAAATGTAATTGTGTTTTCTTAGTATGGCTAGAGGCAAAGTAAATAACTGATTGATCGGTTGATTTTATCAATCCGGCTATATAATAAGCAACAACTTGGCCACTGCGCATTGAACAAAAACATCTTTTGAGGTCAATAACTGAAGAACAAGATGACGGTCATAGGTTGTACCAGGCCTTTTATAGAAATATTATGCGAGCTACATTCTTCACTTCACAGCATAAGCTTACTGCAACTGACTCGAGTATAAGACGAATTTTTGCTTTTTGATATTTCTAATTAAGTTATATTTATATTTACTTACTATTAAGTATAATTAACAAGTGTTTAAATTCGTACGTAAACGAAAATTAGGAATGTAAACAACATTAAAATTATCCGGTTCACGAAAATAAATCTATGTATCTGTAGGCTATATCGTGCTACCAGTTTAGTGTTTGAAAAGTGAATATTTTTCTTCTTTTTTTTTTTTTCATTTTTTTTTTATTTATTTAATAGCTTAAGCAGAAATTCTACAAATGTCATATATCCAGTTAAGAGCATGAACAATATTTTTAATCATTGATTATAGCCTATGCTCGAAAACATAATTGTAAAGAGCCGAAAAAGAAGAAAATCTTCTATTGTTTTCTAATATTGTTATGTTAAAAAGGTAGAATAATTACGAATAACTTAATTCCTACTTGGGTTACGTCTGTTCCTACAGTAGGAAGAAGATATAATGATAGGTTTCTTTAAAGTCTTTTGTTGGAATTCTTGAAACACGCATTTTTGGATTCTTCTCTTTTCCGGAAGATTATTATTATTTTTTTTTTTCCCCTTCGTTGGTAGCAGTAAAAATAGAATTGTGGGTGGTCTCGATTAAAGATTAAACGTATAAAAAAACTATCTTAAAAAGTTTTATGCATTTTAGAATTTTTTTTTCTGCGCTTGAACGAGGTAAAAATTTCGAATCTCCTTTTTGTACCTATCCTATTTGAATAACAGAAGCGAGCTTTGCCTGTTCTAAAAGTTTTCAAAAACTCTTTCGGGTTAAAAACTATAATTATGCTTTATCTTTATAAATCTACCATATCGGTTACAAGCAAAGACCGATCATTGTCAGGTTTTCAATTTAATTAATACCCTGTTGGGTTATCTGACGTCGTTATTAACGCGGGTGATTGTCCTTATTTGACTTTTAATAAATTTTAATTTTTTGATTAGATTATCTACTTGAATATTCAAAAAATTTAATTAATAGTCTTCTGTTTTTACTGATATATATATTATCCTTAAAGTTACTTATTATTATTTTATGGGGATTTTATAATGCATCCCATAGAATTTTATGATGGATGATTCGAGCCGAGGGGATTTTAAGGCATTTAAGATGAGTGATGGATCACTTGAACATTCCAAAAAAAAAAAAAAAAAGCTGTTCTTCATTTATCATTTAAGATGAGTGATGGATCACTTGAACATTCCAAAAAAAAAAAAAAAATGCTGTTCTTCATTTATGACGCATATAAACACAAGAGAATTTTATCCCCCGAGTTCTCGTCGCAATTTTTTTTAATTAAAGCCAAAAAAATTCACGAATTTTTTCAATATAAAGATTTTATACGTCAGGAGACACGTAAATTAATAAATAATTAAATTAAATAAAATTATTAAAATATAAATTTTTGCATTAAATTTATGTATTTTTTGCTCTTGTTTATATACAAAATATAGAATATTATGCTAAGTAGAATAAAAATAATTCCAAAATAAAAATTAAGATGATAGATTTAAATTTTAATCTGTGTAATTAAGTTTATTTTTATTACATTGTTTCTTAGAAAGATTGAATAATGAATTATCGATCCTAGATGTTGTGAAAGGATACAGGTGTTGTGGTTGTAAAACATTCCCACGTTTAATCATGTGATCAAAATTAATTGGAGTTGATGATAACAAAAAAAAATCAAATGAGGTGAACAAGGGAGGCATATAATCTTTCTTCTATTTCCCGACAAAGGGGGAGAAGGAAAAAAAAAAACAGGGATATCCTAATCTAATTAATACGCTAATTAATTTGGAACAACTCTGCTACTACTTCGAACTTCATTGATTGAGAGAACACCTCAGTCTCAGTTCTCTGTCGGCACTTCTCTTGTAGGCGTTGATAGCTGATTAATATGCACTCTTGTAGCCTGTCTACATTATTGCAAGAGTGTATAGTCAACCGCTTTGTTGTTAAATTACATTTGCCAAAAAAATTGTGAAAAAAAAAAATATAGAAAACAGGATGCAACAGCCATACCCAAGATTAAAACTTCTACGATTAAACCGTTAATAAGTGCATTTTTATGAAAAAAATTGTGAAAAAAAATATAGAAAACAGGATACAACAGCCATACCCAAGATTAAAACTTCTACGATTAAACCGTTAATAAGTGCATTTTTATCAATAGTTACTTACACTTTTCAGTAAGCATTAGTATCTAACGATTCAGTATTTATTAATGTGTCACTATATAAAGATACAGGTTAAGTAGAAGGTATAAATATGCTATAACTTAGATTTAATAAGCTCGATTGAAAACGAACTTTTTTCACTTGGTTTCTTCTAAACATAATCTTTTATTAAATGTCTTCAACGTAGCCTATGGGCAGTTTTTGCACGCATTTAAAGATAATTTACTGATAATTGCTCATATAATTTATTTAATCTATTTCAATTATTTTAATGATGATAAAATGTGGCGTAGATACAATTACGTGTGACAAAGTGATACTGATAATTGCATTATCGCAATAATGATAATTATTTTGATAATAATCGATGTTTTGATATAATGAACAGATAAAAAAAAATATAATCCTTCTTTTCTAATAATACTAAGAACATCCTTTTGATATTGAACGTGGTCGTTTTTAAGGTTTTGCAAAACAAAATTCGAGTTTTTGATGGTGCCAACGTATAATTTTTAGCATAATTATTGTGCAATATTATATATTTTTCGTCTAAGTATATAGGATGTAGGATTTACGCTTAGAAAATTATATAAGTAGATTAAAAATATTCATATGGAACTTTATAAACGAGATTTTTCTTTTATATGCGAGGATTAGTTTATAGCGTGCAGCGTTCAATGACACCGATGTTGATTTTCCACAAAACAAAAATTGTTCGTCTTGACCTCTTTCAAATGACAGAGACACCTGCAGGATTGCGTACGAGGACAATTTTCTTTTCTTAAGTTATAAAACTTGACCTATGGTCACCTTCTGGGAGGAAAAAAAAATTACCTGGTCAAGACATTCGGGAAAAATTGAAAGAAAAATAAATTATCCAAACCGAGATTTTGTGCATCTTTTCATAACCAACTTGTGTATATTTTTGTGAAAATTCATTTGAAGAAAGACATAGGAAAAAAAAAAAACTTGATTTGGATGATTTTTAAGTAAATTTTTATTATTTTTTTTAGAAAATTTTGCATGTATGCATAGCTGATAAGGATTAAATCTTAGCTTGATTATTGAACTGCAGAAGCACAGTATAAATAAGATAAAAAAAAAAAATAGAACCATGCAACAGAATAATTTTAAGAAATATTATTATTAATAATAAAAAAGGAAACTCTGATATTATTCACTTAATGTATTATGTGCTGCACATAAACATAATATCCAATAAACAATTTATTAGATTATAAGCAAGATGTTTGTACAGAATGGAGAGATTACAACTTAATTCTGTATTCATAGAATTTCTGAATTTATCATATTTTCTTCCTCTCAGAAGGCTTGATTTCAATTATAAATATAATTTCTGAATAATTTCATTCATAAAATAAGCAAATCTGTAGTAAAATTAGTCTATTTAAGTCAAATTTAGCTTTTATACTTCAAAACATCTTTAAAATATTTATATAACAGCTTAAACATCAATAAATTAGAAGAAAAGACAATATGATATGTTATAAAAATTGTCATCGAATTGTTAATGTATGTCGTCTCTATACATGTTGAGTTTTTTTCATTTCTTTGTTAAGAATATGTTATAAAAGTTGTCATCGAACAGTTAATGTATGCCTCTACATATATTGAGTTTTCTCATTTCTTTGTTAAGAATATAATATAAAAGTTGTCATCGAACAGTTAATGCATGTCGTCTCTATACATATTGAATTTTCTCATTTCTTTGTTAAGAACAATATTTTTTTATATTGTAAAAATGTCAGTAATAAAATAATATTTAAAATTAACGATAATCAGTTATTGAGATTTTTACAGAATATTAGACTTAAAACTATCACATGTTTATCAATGACAACGTATGAGCCTTAGGCCTATTATTTTAGATTGAACGATAGATTATCTTATTTAAAATTAACGATAATCAGTTAACTTACTTATTGAGATTTTTACAGAATATTAGACTTAAAACTATCACATATTTATCAATGACAACGTATGAGCCTTAGGCCTATTATTTTAGATTGAACGATAGATTATCCTAAGTAAGTTACTATAAATTTATACGATGAATCCAACAGAGTAAACAAAGTATTTTTCTGGAATAAATAGAAGTTCTAAAATATTATAAAATTACTTCTTTATAAATCTGTCAAAAAAGTATTATGTACAAGCTCGTAAGTGTATTAAAATAAATGTTACTTTAGCCTTAACAATTGCTAGAATGCAAGAATAAATGCCTTTACATGCAACAATAACGATGAAATATAGCATTTAAATGATTTTAAATTATGGTCGTTGCATTTCGTAAGAACCGTCATTTGTAAATAATCATCATTTAAAAAAATGCAAATTGTATTTTCCTTTGTAAAGGAAAAAAGTTCGAAATTTCTAGAACTACAAAACATTCATTAGGACCTATTATTATGTTAAGATCTTAACTGTGAATTTTTACTGAGGTTATGTTTTGAACCATGTATTTTCTTTATATCTTAGCATTATTTTAAAACATTTTCTTTTTATTTAAAAAAATTTTTAAAGAGTTCATTCGTCCGAAAATTACTTTTTAAAATCACTTTATAATTATAGTCCTTTGCTATTAGTATATTTTAATATGTGAAGTCCAACATAAACATGCAGGAATACACGAGTAAAATTCTTCAGCTTACTACATATCAAGTGTGATAAGCAGAAAAAAAAAATTGCTAAATAATTATTTTTAATTATAAAAATTGCTTAATTTTTATTATCAAGTGTGATAAGCAGAAAGAAAAAAAAAATTGCTAAATAATTATTTTTAATTATAAAAATTGCTTAATTTTTATTAGTAATTATTGAACGATATCAAAATATTGATTATCCTAAAACATAACTTTGGAGATTGATCTTATTTGTTAAAACAATAGAAAGGTTATTGTGTGACGTGTTGATACGAAACGAAATACAGTAGGGTCTCTTTTTATGCGGTTCTGAAGTTACGCGGTGCGCATATTTCATGCAAATTCGGGGTTTCCCCGTTGTACATAATGAACTATCCACTCGTATCCTCTGATATACACTCCACTATATACTATAGACGTCATTATTATTCTGGCGAACAACTGAATGGGTTAGAAAAACAGAAATTTGTTTTGGTTTTGCTTATGTAAACGTCATCATAAATCTACATACATCACAATATGGTAGCTTCTACAACAATAGAAATATTTAAAATTACAATAAAATGAATGATCTGTGTACAATTTATTGAATTTTTACGTTTTATATGCCTGTTTTAAGTATTTAGTTTCAGATAATTTTTCATCATATCGAATTAGAACGTATTTCTAATTTTTCAACATGAGTTAGGTCTTTTTTGTGCGACTTTTTATATGCGATTTCTTGTGGAATGTATGTACCGCATAAAAAAAGACCCAACTCTATATATATAATATATGTGGCAAACACACTGTACGTGTATAATAAATATACACTTTTAAGACAAAAATAAAGTAAAATTTAATATTTTTTAGAATAATTCAAGAATTTATTCGACTATTAAATAAGTTTTCGTCAAATAAATTTTACCTTGAGCTCAGTGAAACCAATAGAAAGTATATTTCCATAAACTCAAGGGATTTTACATATAATAAATTATAAAATTAAAAGTTTTAAAGCGTTTTGTTTACGTTATCTGCATTCAAACAAGTTCATCTCTCTCTCTCTGTCTTTCATTCGAATGAATTATTAAATCAAGAAAACTTTCATTATTTTTTATTTATTTACTATCAATCTCTAACAGTACAAAGAGTATACGAAAAGTTATCCCAAAAAAATAAAAATACAACAATAAATTACAAAAATTATTATAGTTAATAGAAGCTCTGATGAAAAATGAATTTTTAAATTTATTACTACGGTGTCAATAATTAGCTGCATATATTCTTTAAACATAAATTTAAAAAAAAAATAAAAAGAGTGTCAGTGATAATCTATTCTGTAAATGCTCTCTCATGTGAAAATCTCTTCCAAGAAACGATTCCTTTTACATAAGAAAGTAAAGAAAAAAATTATAGTATGTTTTTTAAATAAATATATATAATGAAACAAATTATTCGCACTCACAATTTATTTATTTATTTATTTATTTATTTATTTACCCCCTCAATCTCTAATATTACAATGAAGAGCCACTCCAAACAAGAAAAATACAAAAATAATAATAACAGAAATATTATCAATCATTAAAATTATTATAGTTAATAGAAGCTCTGATGAAAAATGAATTTTTAAATTTATCAGTACGATATTTAGGAATATGTAGGCCCTAATAAAAAATAATTTATAGTAACAAACTGAGGAATAGAGTAATAAATACGATTAGAAGGTAGATCACCATAAATATATTTGCGTATTAATTTAAAATTATAATTTCTCTCATACTTTTAATATTCGATTGATAATATATATATCATTACTATTCAGACTTGAAGTATTAAAGATTTTAACAATCGTAACAACAATACGATTAATAGCATTATCAATTTTATCAATGTAAGCATCAGGAGTGGAACAATATACATGAAAACAATAATAGATGGTTAGATAGGATTATAGAATGCACCCAAATTTTATACATATATAAGTCTTTAATATTCCTTAGATGCACCCACATAAATCCTGTTAATGTAAATACTACTCAATATCGATTAATATGTGAAAATAATTAGATTTTTCACATATTAATCGTTCTAAATAATTTTTTAAAAAAATGATAATTACTTCATACAGATTCCGTTAACGATGCTTCTATAATTTTTCGTAATAATGCTCATGATTTATTGATATATATATAAAAGTTACTTTTAACTTTAGTACCGAGTTTGTAAATTTTCTTAATTAACAAATTTTGCAGTTAAATTATTGTTTCCTTGAGAGATTTAACTCGTTAAGTGCTAGTACATAAAAGTTACTTTTAACTTTAGTGCCGAGTTTGTAAATTTTCTTAATTAACTCCAAATTTTGCAGTTAAATTATTGTTTCCTTGAGAGATTTAACTCGTTAAGTGCTAGTACGTGAATGGCACCTCTATACTTATAAATTACTGCTAGTTACTATTACTAATAAACTTATATAATGAAGCAAGTTATTCGCACTCGTTACTCTTCTATACTATCATAATGATAGTATAGATCTGAAAAAATAATTTAATTTTTCACATATTTTGAGAGATTTAACTCGTTAGGTGCTAGTATACGCGAATGGCACTCTATTTTTGATATCTGTGTTTATGGAGTTGATATCACGTATTCTGGATAGTACAATTTTTAATTATCTGTTCGAGTGTTGCTGTGTGAGATTCATTTAAAAGAAAAATAAATTTATTGAGAAAATATTCTGATGATAAATATTTTTATATAAATAGTTTTATCAGATAACATCTTATATGGTATTTGATGCATTAGTTAAATCTACTGCATATCAAAATTTAAAATTTCTATCAATTTTATACATTTATCATAAAAATTAATTAGTCTATTATCTATTTATAGATATTCAATCTTAAAATTACGTTGCAGATAAAATTATTTACTTAATCGATGAATAAATTATTTCTGTATCCCTAATATTGTGACGTAGAAAATCGTGGAAAATAGAAAAAATGGCTGCCATATTTTTCGGTTTTTGTCTTTATTACGGCTTATCGTAAACCTAAGAAACCCGAAATTAAGAAATTTAGAAAGAGCGTGATCTGGGCTTGAATTTGGTACATAAATTATCTCTGTAGATCGCATGGTTGCGAAGATAATAACGGAAAAGTGCAAAAATCCAAAACCGCCGCCATCTTGTTTTCTATATTTCGCTTCTTGTAGCTTTATAGTTAAGAATAAATGGGACATGTTGCATACCAAATTCAGAAGAGAATTAATTAAAAAATTAAATTATTTATTTTTATTTACAAATATTGAAAAAAAGAAAGGTGTTAGATTACTCAAACTTCATTTTTTTTTCATTCTGTATCTATTAAGATTAAAATTCTTTAGATTAAATTATCTAGATTAAATCTCTTCTGAACTTGTTGATTACTTATCTTTCATCTGCATAAATTTAAAGTTTTTAAACTTAAACATTTTATATCAGATAGATAAACCAAATCGTCTAAATCAATACTACTCACTAAATTAATAGTTTTAATTTACAAATATTTTATTAAATATGATCATATTTTTCAGATAAAAAAAAATAGATAATGTGGTTTCTAATTTTAAAAAATAAACAACGATATACAAGTTTTTAGATATGAAAAATTTAATTCGTTTTAAATGTGATTAAGTTATCTCAGAACAGACTAGAAAATTATCTATTCAAGTAACGTATAGCGGTAAGAATCGATTATAAACTAATCTAAATCAATTCACATCAGCATGTTTCATTAAAAATATAAAATAATTGGAATATAGAGTAATAAAATTATTTTTCGACTTTTTTTTTTATTTAGATTTCTAATCCGAACTGATTAATTTCACTTAATTCCAACGACTTAAAAGAAGTGAATCCGATTAAAGAAAAATGAGAATGGGATTATAGAGAAAATAATCAGCGAAAATTTTTTTTTTTGTGTGAAAATATATTTAAATAATTTTTAAATGAAAAATAGATAAAATCTGTACAGTAATTAAATTAAATGGAAAGAATGAACTGATTTATAAAAGCAAAATTTAAATGACTGATGAACGATTTTTTTATCGATATAATTTAACATGTGAGATTAACTCTGTAAAAATAGTAACTTGTAATAACAACATATGAAGATGTATTAATGCTTATATGGAATAATTATACCATGGTGGCCAAATTGGGGCTCTTTGGTACCTTCAGTGTGGCTCCATACCATGAAAGTCAGTAGATAATATGAAGCAAATAAAAAAGTTTAATAAATTTGTAATTTGTTCATTTATTATAAAAAGTAGTATGCATCTATAATAAATAAGTACATGTGAAATACATAATAAACAATTTTTGGAACCATTATTATAGATTAACCGATAAATTCGAGATTGATCTCTCATTGATCCATAAAGAAACTAATTGCGGCTCTCAAGTATTTCATATTCTACTATGTGGCTCGTAATGACATGAAGTTTGGCCACCCCTAGATAAGTAAACTTTGTAAAACGAATTTTTAAATTACGCCCCTGACAGAATTTTCAACCGGATGGCAGCTTGATAAAGCTGGAGGATCCGGGTTCAAATCCGGGTCCCATACCTTCAGTTTTTCAGGAAGGATCAGGCCCGTTGAACCTTATCTTTCAACCATCCAGTTGATCCCATCATAAGTGTTGGCCAGTCTGTTATGGGCTCTATAATTGTCCGCCAGATACAGTATATCCCTCGTGCAATATGGCGATTTAACTTAACCTAATTAACCTTAACAGAATTTTTTATATAAATAAAATTTCCAAACTATTATTAACGCTTAATAAACATTCATTATCTATTTAAACAATTATATAAATGATCAAAAAGCGCATAGTTTTTTATAGTAGACAGTCTAGCTATTTTTTTTTTTATTTTAATAACTCTTTTTTACGCATTATCTTGGATAATTTAATTATCATCAACTAACCTTGACAGAATTTTTTATATAAATAAAATTATCCAAACTATTATTAACGCTCAATAAACATTCATTATCTATTAAAACAATTATATAAATGATCAAAAAGCGCATAGTTTTTATAGTAGACAGTCTAGCTATTTTTTTTTATTTTAATAACTCTTTTTTACGCATTATCTTGGATAATTTAATTATCATCATACATTTAAATAAGCAGAATTGGAGCAGATAAAAATCTCATTATAAAATTTTCTCATATTAAAAAATTGTTGAATAAATATTAAGATAAAACACTATACAAAACCGATAATTAAACCTAAAAATTATTATTATTAATATTTTTCTTCTTTACCTGAAGAATTAATAATGGAAATTTTATTATCGAAAGTTCAAATTTATTTAGTGATATACAGTTTAATTAAGAACACATTCGCTCGGAATTCAATATAAACAGCTTGTCGATGAGAGTACGATTAAACTTTCTCTACTTTCAAATTACACACTCATATGAGTAGAAATCAACCAGATGTTCTTGAATAACTAAAGCAAATCATTTTCTTCACTATTTTCTTAGCGGTTTCGTTTGGTATTAAAGCAAAACAAAATTTTAATTTAGTCGTCTGATATTAAATTATTTTATTCTCTTCTCTCATCACTAGTTTTCGAAAGACGAAAATTTGCAATTCGTTTTAGGCATTTAATTGATCATTTTTTTTTAATTTAAATGAAAAATTAATTTTCGAAATGATATAAAAATAAACGATTTTATTGAGTTAAAAAAAATATATATTTTTCTTTCTATCAATTTTAATTTTAATTTTTTCTTTTCAATTTATCAATTTTTTTATTTTTTTTATTAAAATCCATTCATTTTTTATGAAATTTGGATTATGTTAATTATTGAAAAAAAAAAAAACGAAGAAAGTAGAAAGAAACGAAGAAAATTTAAATAATTTTTAACACGATTCTATAAATTGATTGAACTGATCTATAAATTCTGGAATGATCTTCCTTTAATTCTGAAAATTTTTCAATTTTTGAATAATTATATAAACAAATTAAATTAGTTTATAAATTTTAACAGTTTTCATTTAAATGTAGAAAGGAAAAAATATCTCAAAAATATTAATTCTAAATCAATTTCTTTTATTTGTAGAAACAGAACAGTTTATAATTTCCATTCTAGAATTTTTTTCTAGAAAAAGAATAGTTTATAATTTCCATTCTAGAATTTTTCTAGAAAAAGAATAGTTTATAATTTTCGTTCTAGAATTTTTCTAGAAAAAAGAATAGTTTATAATTTCCATTCTAGAATTTTTCTAGAAAAAGAATAGTTTATAATTTCCATTCTAGAATTTTTCTAGAAAAAGAATAGTTTATAATTTCCATTCTAGAATTTTTTCTAGAAAAATAATAGTTTTCAATTTTCTACAATTATAAATAAATTATAATCGATTACAGATAAATTCAGGAATTAGTTTGTAGTTTACAAATTTAATATTTAAAACAGAAAATATTTAAAAATTAATTTTATGGAGAAAACTTAACTTCTAATTTGCTCTACAGATGATAAATAATAATGAAATTTAATGTTATTGCATCTATCATTAAAAAAAAACAAAATTATATTTGAAAATTTTAGGATAAAGAAACTGTTGACGAGATAGTTTTGTTAACATTTAAATCATGAAAAGTATAATAAAACAAGGATATAAAACGGAAAGTCGTTTTTCTCTTCCTTATTGTTGCTGAATAGAAATAGTAGAAGGATGTAGAACAAAAATCGATCAGTATTTGTTCAGCTGATTTTATGTTTACCTTCTCCAATAAGGATCAGTGTCATGAATACAATAGTCACAACACCTCATTGTAAATGGCGTCACCAGTGACAAATGAAGGTATTTTTCTACTAGTGCAAGATAAATAACATTGATTCAATTCAAATTCAAATAATGTAAACCTATTTTTTTTAATGTGTAGTGCATGTAACATTACTAAAATTATTAATACGTTGCCAATTAAGAGAAAAAATGCTCTCCATATTTTATTCTACTTAGAAATTAGCCGTACTTATCGTTACTAGAAAGCATTCCATTAATCCATATATTCTTATGTTATTGCTTTCGGTTATTGTTATTGCAGAGTTAGTGCAATGCTAAAACTAAAATTTCCTTTTTTTTTTTTCTATCAGTTCAGCACGCATTCTGCATTTTATTAAAGCTTGACAGTCTTATTTAATAAATAATTTTAACGATACACATCTCTCAAATCTTTGTTATCCGATATAAATATCATCATATTCACTCGATCGCATTAATGGAAATCATTGATTCTAGAATTACAGTATTCAAAAACAGGTAGCACGACTGCACGATATACTAAACTACAATCCTATATACCCATTTAGAATCGAATATTCGCTTAAATACGCGTTTAATATCGATTATAAAAGTAACGCAAATGCATTAATTATGTTTAAAAAATCTGTATTAATTCTTAAAATTTTCTTGATATTATTTTAAAATGATGAATGCAAACCTTAATAATGAAACTACATAATTACATTGTTAAACTACCATGTTTAATGTGTTAATCGATGATAATCGAACTCGCTAATAATGTTAAATCGTAATATTATGCTAAACGATTATAATTAATAATAATGCACGACATTTTATGCTCTCATATATCTGAAACTTCTCTTCTTTCCTATATGACTTGTATAAAATAAATCAATAAAAGCGTGTTGTTTAATGAATGTTTCCTTACGTTATAATTAAAAAATAGAATATTATGCATAAAACAAATATTTTTTAAAATATATAAATAACATAAAACTGCGCTTACGTGCAGTTCTACTCCAGATTGATTATTCTATTAATTAATTAAGATTCTGATATGCAGAATTTCTGTAGCAAGATGTAAACAAACTAATCTTATTTAAGTCCTTATTAGATTATTATAGTAGTTTATAGAGATAATATAGATAAATTATCTATCTATGTTATAAAACTGTTTATCCTTAACTTTGTTAAACAGCTGTCGTTCTGCTACATATTTTATAAACAAATATTTATTTCTCTATATATATCATGCCATAATGGAAGACTGTTTAATTTAGACGTCATAATTTTATAAGACAAGTCACAAATTTATAATAATATTAACATAAATTACAAATATTTTTTTTTTAATATTTGTAAATTACCTTAGCTAAAAATTACATAAGCTTCCATGTATATGAAATTATTTAAGATATTTAATAAATTGCTAGGATTAAAAAATTTACTGAAATTTTCTTTGTGATACTAAATATATGTATGCATATATATTTATGCTAGTTGCATATTCATGCAAGTTACTAACAATATATCTTTTTCCTTCATCAACCAGAACGTTGATGAGAGGAAGAATATCATATCTTCAAAAATAGAAGAATATATAGGAAGAATATATCATATAAATATAACGTCACAATATATCTCCTTCTTCTTCTTCCTCTCATCAATTTTCTGGGATTTTGATTCATTAACCACAACCAGTTGATGAGAGGAAGAATATCATATCTTCAAAAATAGAAGAATATATATAGGAAGAATATATAAATATAGAAAAAATAGGAAGAATATATCATATAAATATAATGTCACAATATATCTCCTTCTTCTTCTTCCTCTCATCAATTTTCTGGGATTTTGATTCATTCATTGATGAGTGGAAGAACAAGAAGATATATTTATATTGTTACGTTATATTATGATATATTATATGAATATTAAACATGAAATAATGTAATGTGACGCTGAATTTAACTGATAATATTTTGTTAATAAGATTATTATAGAGAAATGAGCAGATGTTATCGTATATAGTTTTATATTCTATATAGGAATGCCTCTTCTTGAATAATCACATTAATAAGGCATTTATCAGTCTAATGTTGATCTTAGATAAGTAATTTGTGATACAGTTTATCTAATTTAAGATAGATAGAAATGAGGTAATAAATATACGCGTAAAGTAGCAATATAAACGCATTTAGCAATATAAACGCATTTAGCAATATTTTCAGAATTATTATCATTGTTATATCACCGAGAAGAGATGATTCTGGCGTCACGAGTCTTTTAACATTGTTCAAAAGATTTGCGACGCCAGAATCAATTCTTGTTGAACATTGTTTTGTGTCTTTTTGATAAGTTCTACGATAGAAAATTATTTTCCAATATGTCTTGCATGCGTGATTTTTGAAGTATGGTCGAAAATGTTGAATTGCGCTTCCGTTCGGGGTTGTAATAATAATAATAATCCGCTTTCGATCATAATTTAATTTATTAGATAAATTTCTGCAAATAATTCTTTGCTAAATTTCGTGAAATTTCTTTCAGTAGAATTCTATTTTGTTATATTGGGACATGAAGTTTCTAATAGATATTTAACAAACAATATCGTGAACGAGTTTAAAAATATAGTGTGAATATATTTCAGAAACACTAAACGGTTTACATCACAAATAAAATTATCGTGATTTGAACAAATCCGTATTATACAGCTAAATTTAGACACACAGACACACACAATCATACATAAACATAGACACACACAGTCTTAGATACACACAATCACACAAGACACAGACACACATAATCTTAGATACACACAATCACACACATACACACACAATCATACATAAACATAGACACACACAGTTATACATAGATACAGACATAGAAACACATACATATATACATGGATGTTTTTAATTTAAGTTTTTATATCTAGTTATGTGTTATGTTTTAATAAAAAGTTCAAATTAAAAATATTCCTTTTATTATTAATACGAATTTTCCTCAGAATATTAAAATAATATTTGTCATTCTGTAAAAATCAATTCAGTCATACATATATTCAATATTATATAACTACATTTTACTTTTATTTTATGCAAATTATTTTCTGTAAATTCTTGAAGAAACATTACCATAATAAAACATGTCATACATAATATAGAAAATGATATATAGGGAATATTGTCATTCAGCCTATTCGCACTGTCCTATTCGAATGCCAAACATCTATCTCGTAGATTTTTGAACTTTTAAAAGAATTGCTATGACTATCTAATAACCATTATGTATATAGGTTATCGCGAGCTAATTTACCAATAGAACTGGCTAATTTTTACAGGTTACCTAATTGGATATCTTGTCCAACAAATACATCTCTTTAGAAAACTTTAGGAACTTCCTAGTTTCGCTGAATAATTTTCTAAAAGATCTACATTGACTAAGGTCATTGGGTGAAGGCGGGGTATTCGTGGAGTGATTGAAGGGCAATTATCTACTCAATCCTCTAATAAACTTTTACATAGGCCATAGACGACAATAAATGTCATTGCTACTTTGGTGAACCATTGTTGTGGATTAGAAATTAGCGAATTTCAGTGTTTGTTTATATAGAATTCATACTTCAGATATGTCACAACATGGCGGCATTTAGAACAATAAAATTATTTAAAATTGCAATAAAATGAATGATTTTATTTGTATTTATTTTAAGTTTTTACATGCCTACTTTAAATATTATTTTTATGATTAGTTTTAGATAATTTCCTTTTGAGAAAAAGACAAACCAGTTGTTTATTGTTTTGAATGACACCATTGGGTCGTTCAAAACAATTTGGTGTCATTCAACTGGTTTGTTAATTGTTTATTACAAAGTGTTTTATAGCTATATATTTTCCTATGAACTTTCTATGGTTTCATATAGAAACTATTAACGATCTAAATAAAAATCATAGTCTAAATTATAACTGTTGCAATGTACATGGCTTTCTTAATAAATTATTCTTACTGTACTGTATTTCTCCATATATTATGCTGTATTGGATTTGGTATTTCCATGAATATTTATGGCTCGCATAATATATAGTATATTGTATTTATATGTGATATAACATGTACTTATTTTCTGTGAATTATATACAGGTAGTCCTCAGATAACGATCAGGTTTCGTTCTCACGACTTGATCGTAGAACGAATTGGTCGGTAAGCGAGTAACTTATTCGTATATAATTAAAACAAGTTACTCGCTTAAGTTCTCATGGCTGTAAATGTCTTTACAGCCATGAGAACTTAATTATGCACAAAGTATTTTTCTTTATCAGATTTTCGGAACTACGAGTGCGGGAAATTACATGCAATAGAAGTTGTAAGCGACGCAAGTTCGAGCATTCGTTAAACAGGTAGGTTGTTAAGTGAGGAGTAACTGCATTTATTTATTTTCTATTTTAAGCTACATAATAAGATATAATTTATATTTATTTCTCTGTTAGTTTGTCTGTAAGTTGAAATGAGTAACAGATCTGCATCTTTTTAAAATTCTGTATATAAATTTATTAAATGAAGGTTAAAACTAAAATTTTTAATATCATTTCTTCCTCTTATACGTGTTGATATTTATAGTAATTTAATATCTTCCAACTATCCGAACTGAGATTTTTTTTTCTTTCCTTTTTTTCTAATCTAAAAAGTTGAAAGATGCTAAGAAATGAACAAAATTGAGTGTACGGAATCCAATCTCATTGAGATCTAACTTCGATTTCAGAAAAGTGATATGGATTGTCCCGTTCCATTTAAAAAAAAAAAGAAAAAAAAATCTCGAAGAAAGAAAGAAGAGTCCATGATTATTATCGATCAACAAGTCCTTTAGTTAACGACTCGCATTGCTGTTCTTCAAATTTACTAAATTCTCCTAAAAGACCGAAAGGATGGGATTCTACTATTAATTATGTTGACAGCTTGTACGAGATAAGATTGATTTAACTCTTTCTCGGTAATTCATTTAATTGCGTTAACTTTCTGTTCTATTTTCAACTTTCTTCCTTAACTTTCTTTCATTGTTTGGTAACTAAGAGAAAGAGAGAGAGAGATCCGACGGTTAATGAGAATGGTTTAGTATATTGGAAAACCTTCACCTCTTAAACGATAATAGCTTAAACAGAAACTGATATAAACGGAAACAAATACAAATCAATAAATGTCCAATTGTCTCCTGTCACGTTTTACTTTTTGAAAATCGTGACGGAGTATCGTATTTAAACAGGTAACATTCATTAATCGCATATCTCAGTAAAAAACAAGTCACGGTAACATGTCAAAGTGCTGCATTTCAGCTTCAATGATCTCCTATTGTTTATATTGATTGATATTATTGATGATATCATTTTTCTATATTTATTGCTCTGTATTACTATTGTCCATAATTTTTTTTCAGATGTTATTTTCAAAATGATTTTATTAGTAGATAATTTTATACAATTGCATGATAATACGAAAAATAACATGATAAGTAAACTGTAAAAAAATATTTTAGTATTTTGTTACGCTAAATATAAGTTAATAATGAAAAAAAAGCCGTTCATCTTTCGTTCATTCACATTTTAATCTATCGTATTATTGAAGTTATTAGACAGACAATTAACTTACTTTTTAAAAACGGATTAATGTGTTTGTTTCACGTTAAAACATAAAAATAAATGCAGTATAACGTAAAAAAATAAACTTGGTTAAAGTTATAAACATCAAAAATGCCTATAAAATTTAATCACGTTTCTAATTATCATAATTGACATTGTCCTTTAGCAATTATCTTCTTCCAGTCTCCTAAAAAGAAGTAGAAAAGCATAATTATGATATCTAGTAGCGTGTGTATATCAATTTTTTTTTAAAAAGCAAGTCATGCATTTTATCCATTTGTACAGCTGCACAAACATTAAACACGTCGAAAGGAAGGAAAATTTTAATGTGGTTTTTATCTCAGAAGTTGAATTATTGAATTATGCTACCTTAGATCATCTACACTTTTATATCGGAGTATTATTTTTTTTCACTGAAAGTATCAATCAATCGAACAGAATTAACACAAAATATTGATTAGATCTTTATTAAGTACAAGTGTCTCTTGCTTTACGCGATTAATTGTTCTAGGAAATAATCGCGTAAAGTGAGTTTAATTTAGTATGGGTCAGATAGGGCATATTGGTTTCTTCAGAATGATTTAAAAAAATTGAAAACTTTACACCTGTAAACAAAAGAAATTTTAAAATGAATGAATTATTTAAACTTATAAACAAAATACGCAAATTTTTATGAATGAATTTAATTAATGAGATAGGGCATATTGGTTTCTTCAGAATGATTTAAAAAATTGAAAACTTTACACCTGTAAACAAAAGAAATTTTAAAATAAATGAATTATTTAAACTTATAAACAAAATACGCAAATTTTTATGAATGAATTTAATTAATACAATGTCTTAAATACATAAACACTATATAATTCTGACAATCTTCAATCCAATGATGAATGGATTGGTCTGGTGAGTCTGGATCATCACTCCCTTGCTCTCTTAAAGTCCCTGGGATGATAGGTTGATTATCTTCAACTTTTTTAATGAAAGAGTCGAGACTCAACTGATGGGAAAGGACTCCTAATTTCTGGAAATGGAAAACGTCATCATTCGTGTTGTTTTCCATTTCCAGAAGCTCTTCATTAGTGAGCTCTGATGAATGGGACTCGAGCAGTTTTAAATAAAAATTTGTTTTATTTAAAAAATTAAATTTACTTTTTAAAATCGCGTTATAGCGAAAACCGTAAAGTGAGATCGCATATAACGAGCGATACCTGTATATCAATATCAACTTATTAATTCTTTAAAGCTAACCAATTACCATCGAGTACACAACGCGTCGCGTTGCCAAGATGCGTCGCATTGCATCGCTCTCTTATTTACTACGGGGGAAAAAAAAAGGCGAGCGACGCGTCTTAGCAACGCGACGCGTCGTGACATTTTGACTCGATAGTGATTAGCTAGCCTTTAAAGGGTTAAATATGTTTGGTTTTTAAGCAGTTTTCTTATTGGTTTAATACTGTAAAGTGGAAAAAAAAGAGTTAATTTTTTAAATTTGAAAATATCAAGATTTGTCACTTTAAATTACGATTTTGCTTAGTTATAAAAAAGAGAGCAATAAATCGAAAAATTTATTAGTTACAGAATTGTGAACATGTTTGAGTTGCATAAAGGGAAAAATTTAAAAAAATATAACAAAAGGTATATTTATAATAATAAATTTTATTTCTTTTCTAAAGATAATACATGAAAATATTTTTTTTATTATTATTATTAATGCGATCTCTTGTGCCATCTCAGCATGTTAAATTAAGGTAACGTTTCTGAACTGAGAAAGAAAAGTAGCGAACTGGAAAAGATCTACTATCATCATGAAAATGAACCTGAAGCAATTTTTCTAAAAGACATTACCATTCATTCATTCATTCTAACAATATTCAATGCAACAATATTCGCTTGACAGTTGTTAAACTATCTTATAAGCATCAATGTAAATCTGGTTAACGTTATATTTTTTTAAAAGATAGTTAATCATCATTTAGGAATGTAAAATTTGACATAATTTATACTTAAACGTAATTAACTAAGGTATCATATTTTAAATGGGTATTTTTAATTTATTTATATATATATATATTTAATTAATTTGTAATCGATTCTATTCATTATTTGGGTACTTCATAACATAAATTTTAAAAATCGAATTATTATTTTTTTATTATCGATAGTTTGACTGATTTATTCAGAAAAATTAGATAATCAGAATTTATAATTTTATAAGGAAATTTTACATAATTTAAATCAAAAAAAAAAAAAAATTCGTAATAAATTTCAAATTAATCATGAAACTAGCGCTTTAAAATTTAAAAACGTGACATTTTATAAAATAGCAGTGAATATCTCAAAGAAAGTCATTTTTATGCTAAATTTATAAACGGATTGTAGTGAAAATGTCTTCTTTACAACATTTTTTTACACTATTAAAAGTAATAGAACCGTAGAAAATAAACTTACCAAACATTTCAAGCATTCTGCCCCAAGATATTTTTAAAATATAGTCAGGAATATATTTCTTTAGTAAACAAAAATCTGCATTGACTCGAATTTTAGTGAATTTTACCACGAAGAAGAAAAAAGAAAATCTTTTTTTTCGTGTGCTATTTTTATCTTAAATGCTTACTTATTTTTAATATCAAAAATTTGAATGAAATGTAGGCCCTTTCAAAAAAAAAAAATTCTTATATAAATTTTGCTTTACAGAATAATAAGCACATTTTAAGAAAAAATCATTTTTGAAGATATTACCAAGAAGAAAAAAGTAATTTTTCCCCTAAAAATTTATTTAAAAATTATTATTATTTTTTTTAATATTTAAATACGTTATACTGTATAGTATATATAGATCATAATAAAGAAAATGCTTGTGTACATAATAATTATATATATATATTTATGTTCATTATCTAATTTTGAAATTAAAGATTTTAAAAATTTAATAATAAAAATCAGAATATTGAAGTTAATTAATTAATTTAAATATATTTAAATAAATATTTCAGCTTTAAAATAATATTTCGTTCTATTCGCTGTAGAAATTCATTTTAATCTTTGAACATTTCTTACATAACCACAATAATTTTAGTTAATTAATTAATTTTTCTTTATTAAGATTAGTTACAAATTGTTTTTTTTTTTTTTTTAAAAGAAAATTAATGTAGTGTTATGAAATTTGAAAATTGTTTCTTCTGTAATTGTTAGTTTGGTATGAAAATTTTAATTAATTCCTCACAATTTTGTTTGTTTCCATTTGTGTGTGCCACAATTTTCACTTAAGATACACTTTTATGTAATCTTTTTAGAACATAATAACCATTTTTAAAATTAGAAATTTCGTTTTATGATAATTTATTTTCATTTTATAATATGAATTATTAATAAGAAGACTAGAGATGTTGTGGGCAATATCTAGGATGACTTCATTAAAAAATTATATTCGTAAATATATTTTTACAGTAAAAATCGTTCCATTTTTATCATATTTGATTAATTCACGATCAAAAATTTACTATTAAATATATATTATATTATAAAATATAACTGTTGTAGCTAAAAACATGTGACTCTCTGGTTTCTTCCATAATAATGATTAATGTTATTATAGAAGTACCAAATGAGAAGTTATGTTTTCTTTTCACATAATTTCACATTACTTGTATTTCTTACAATATATATGTGTGAAAATATTGTTCTAATAACTTTTATTTGAAACATTAAGAATGCTTTTATCTACTTTCTCCTTATCAAGTAAACTTATATAGAATATTTTTCATTTTTTTTAAGATAAATATTGTCAAAATAATAACTTTTATAAATTATTATTATTTTTATAAGTAGTTCAAAAGGAATTTTTAGTTTAAAAATAACATGAAATTATTATTTACAGCTAAAATAAGTAATTTCTTGAAACAACAACAGAGAATTATTTGCTGTATCAGTATATAATGGTAGAGATAATTAAGTATATTATACGTTCTGTAAACAGCTTTTTTTTGTAATTTTTTATAAATTTATAACGTGAAAAATGTCAATCAACGTTTATAACGTCAATATTCATTTATATAATTGGTAATAAACATTAAATTAGTATTAAATTAAATTTAATGTTATACCTATACCCTTAAATCATAGAAAATATTTTTTTAATCATCAATCATTTTAATTCTAATTAAATATAAACAGTAAGACTGAAGATGGCTTAATATAATTATATATATATATATATATGTCGACAAAAGTAATAAAAAATCATAAAAACATTATAAAACTGACATTAGCAATACCATTTAGTTCTTTCTTATTGATCTTGCTACAAGTAGATGTAATTAGAAAAAAAAAAAAAGAAAATTTTCTTTTCAGGATTTTTTTTCTTTAATATAAATAGAAAAAATATATATATCTAGTGTATATCCTCAAGAGAAAATTTGGTGACAAAACAATATTTACGATAAATTAAACTTTAAAAAAAGAAACCATACTTTTAAACTGTTGATATTTATATACAGTATTTTTTAATCGTTATTTATATATAAATAGTTTTAAATCAAGATATAAATCAACTGTTGAATCAGTAGAAAAAAATCAATATTTAACATTAAAGATAAATACGATTTTTTTTTTTTTTTAATTAAGGATTTATTCGAAATGGTCTCTATGGGATAACATAAACGATTAATCTAAAATATATATAAATGTGTTAAATAATTTTTTTTATAATATTGGAGTTATTATTATTAATAAACCACACCCACCTTAATTATTAATAAGATCCTAAACCTGTAAGGAGGCAGTAATTATATCCAGCAAGATCCATCATCATTCAGGATGGATGTATGATGAGGAGGAAAAGAATTCTTGTTTGTTGATTTACATCACTATAGTTGTAGCTTCTTATCCTTGGTTGCTCGAGTTCAATTGTGCAGAATTTAAGCAGACTTTGTAAATTGTAAAGACACTGTACCAACGTATAACTACTGCATACGGAGTCTGTCTCATGTCTGAAAGCGCACCGGATGGAAGTCGATCGGGTTGCTACCACTCTAGACTATCATTCGGGGAGGTTTGGAAGATGATGCGCTTACTATTAGATGTGTAAGCTAAAAGTGATGCCGCTCAATGGATTCTCGTGCGCCATTTTTTTTCCTTTTTCTTCTTCTTCTTCTTCTTTTTTTCTCATTACAAAAATTGTAAAATTGAAGTTGTTCACTTTTGTTTTGCTAAACTTCTTTAAGGATTTTTGTCTTGCTTGCCTCTATTTTTAATAGATTTCTTTTAATTTTACGCGATTATTTTGTAAAAAAAAAAAAAAAAAAAAATTAAATATAAGTTTGCTTACAAAATTTTTCATTGATTTTCGTATGTAAAAAATTTATTTATTTATTTTTTTTATTTGCGACGTATTAATAAATTATCTTTATAGTAAAAATAATAAAAATTAAATAATTAAAAAATTTTATTGCGCCGATTTCTTAATTTATTTGTTTACGACTATTTTCGAAAATTTGCAGGTGGCGCTATTTTAAACACAAGTCGATAGAAGCGCCGCTAGAAATTTTGCGGAAAATAACAAGAAAACGATTTTAATATTTTCAATGTAAACATATTATTTGTGATGAATAAATACAGTATTAATAAACATATATCACGTTTTTATATTTATGAATATTTATAATAATTCGAAAAATAAAAAATATATATAGATAAAGCTTCTATCGATATATGTAATGTCGTGCTATTTTTATATATATAAAAAAAACATCGAGATTCTAGAAAAAAAAATAAAAATACTTTGTTTTCTAATGACGCCATAGCTACGTAAAGCGACAACATGCGCATGAGGTTATGAAGTGTATTGCCGAAATTATTAATCAGAATCCAACTATTTGTTCAAATGATATATTTTTATATTCGGAAATTTTATCTAGACAACTCATTCGAATACAGAATAGCAGAATTTGAGATCTTATAAGAACCGAAATGCTTTGATTACTATGTATATTTTCATTAGAATATTCCCAACGCTAGTGTAAGTTTATTTGAAAATAGTAACAGTAACTATTAAAATTTTTTTCTTTGTTTTAATTATTGTATCTATTGTAAATCCTATGGTTTGTAGTATTTGACCAAAAGAAAATTGAAATTAATTTTTCTACAGATTACATGTATTAGAAATTAAATTTTATATTTGTTTTGGACGTAAGCTTTCTGAACGAAGGAATTCTTGATTTACATTGGCTTCACTCTCTGAAATAGTACCGATATATTGAATAGCTTGTACAGTATTTTAAATTTTCATTAAAAAATAAATTGTTTATTAAATTATTAATCTAAAACATTTAAAAAAAATGAAAGCATATATACTTTTCTTATTAATATATTAAACTCATTTCGATAGAAATCTATGATTCTTGCTTTCTCTATGCCATTGGAACAATGGGATTGCTTTGAATGTGTTTATAATTTTTACTGATAATTTAGATGAATGATTTAGATATAAGTGTAATAATCGATAATGAAGTTAGTATGAGTTAGAAAGTGATCCCTTAAGTGTGGTGTGCGCTCTGTCGGTGTTTGCGACACTAAGGGACATAAGAAATTTTCAGAGGTACGTGTGTTTTGCATGTCATTATTTCTAATATAGTACTTTATTATATCTGATAAATGAGTGCGCGATTTAAAAAGTTTGGAGACCGCTAAATTAGATCACGAATTCAGCTTACCGGAGCATTTTTACTAAATGCAAGTCTATTGAATTTCGTACAGTCAGGAATTTTAGACTCTTGTCATAATTTTTTATTTCTATAAAATTCAAATTTAATTAGATTAAATTAATAATAATTAAATTACAGAATTCATTTTTAATTACTATAATTATTGGTTTTATTAGCTATTTTGCATAATAGATGATGACATGCTCACTACAACAAAATAAATTCGATTAAATTAAAAAGCTATTTAATAAGAAATTATAATTATTCCAAACAGAAAGACGAATCATGGTTTTCTAAGCGCTTTTTGAAAACAATCATCAATTAATTATAAAAATTAAATTTATACAGTCATTTTATTACTTTTATTATACACATTATGTTAACTTTCTATATAATTTTATTTTATCTTATAGCATTAGAAATAGATTATTTAAAAAAATTTCATTCCGTATATTAAATATTAAATTGATATTTAATTAAATAGAATTAGTTATTAAATTAATCATAATTATGTATCCATATTATTTGATGATGATATATATAGTATTTGATAAAACTTCACGAAAAGTCGACATGAAAAATATTCTTTATCTATTTGTTTGGCAGTCCACATATCTTAAGAATAAAGTCTTCACAGAGCATTCAGAATATATGAGATGGTTTATTATTATCCAAGCTATAAGCTTTCTAATTTTGAAATCCTTCCTGATCTGTTTCAAAATGGTGGCCATTAGAAATTTCTTAATAAATCTAAACGTCGTACTATATTTAAGATTATTTATCATACTGAATAACAACATTCGCTACTAATATTACGCTCTTCATTAGAAAGTACTTTTTATTTTCTGTAAAAAAGGAGCATTGCGGGATTCTTAATACAATACTGTAAAAGTAGATGTTTTACCTACATTTTCATATTTTTTATGTTTTTAAATACATTTTATAGAACGGTAGCTATATATATGATAGAAATCATACTCAATTCTGTGCTTAAGGATAGTTTAACTCATTCATCTCTAGTTTAATCTATTTTAAAAAATAAATAAATGTTTAAGATAATCATTTTTAAATTTGAATATCATAGACTAATTTTTATATTTAAATTAGATCCAAAGCAAATTATAATGCTATATTTCATATATGAATGGAGAATTTAATTGAATTGTCATTAGGATAATTTTATTCGATTCTTATTCAAAAGATATTTTAAAAATGTATAATCTATTCCTACATTTGATTTACGAAGCAATTGTACAATTACAATATATCTAAAAATTCATGTATACAGTATTTGTGGAATTTAGTGATTTTATCTGAAATAAAGGACAAGAAAATTGTAGGGAGCATATTTGAAAATCTTGGATATTTTCAGACTTGAAAATTTTCTAATAAAACAAAATATTACAAAATGTTCATATTTTTCACAAAGTTGTATATTCATTTACCGTATTCTGATAAATGTTATTGTTAGAATACAGTATTTATTATTTTAATAAAATTATCGAATAAAAATAATAAATGTCCCCTTTATTAAATGATGTGAGCATTAGAATAATTTTCATGTACAGTATATTGTAAATGTGTTTCCATATATAATTTAATTCTGAAATATGAATAAAAAATTGCATAAAATTGTTTAAGAATTAAAAAACTAATAAATGACAAAATAAATTTGTATAAAAATAAATAAATAATGCGCCATTTTATTGGAATAATTATAATATTTAGACATATTTATTATTATACATATAATGTAGTCTTAATATTATTCATTTAATTGTTATATTGATTTATCGCCTAATATATATTATAACTCACAAGTCAGTAGCATTTCTTGCAATAGGCCATGATAGCGAGATGTCGATTCTTGAATTGCTAATTAGAGTTGTACGCATTTTGATATTAAAAAGTAAATAAAATACCAAGTTTATCGAACTATTAATGCAGACAAATGCTTTTTTTTCTCATTAGAAAATATCTGTTTATAATTATAATCTAAATAATTCGAGACACAAACAGGTTTGCAAAAAAGATATAATTCTGCAAATAAAGATTTAATTGTTCTTAAAAAGATATAATTGTGACGGATTGTCTTAAACCAAATACAGACTGTTGTATTGAGATATTTGTTTTAATAGGAAAAATTTAATATTTATCGTTCACGTAAATTGTACTTACTTGTTGGAGATCTAGTCAATATTCTCAAAAAAAGTCAAGTTAATGATTATTAAAATAAATCAATAAGGATAAAATAATTAAAAATAAAAAATAATTTGATTATCCTTGTGGACGATGATTTAAACTCGAAATCCAATTCTGAAATGTCCAGTATATTAATTAAACTTGACTATTATTTATTTTCCTGTCCCTAACAAAATATATCTATAGTGTGATTTGTTTTATTGCGTGAAGAGTGAAATGGAGAAAATGTATATCATTGGAAGTTTTAGTTCATTATTATTTATAAGCATGCCACATATACTGTATTTTTAATTACTAATCGTAGCTAACGAACTTTACTTTTTACATAAAAATTTAAACTTTTTATTATAATATTTAAAATTATAAAAAAAAAAAAATTGTTCATTTCCATCGAGGTCTTTCCTTAAATATAATATACAGTAGTACTCAAAATTCGGAATGTCACGAAACTATTCTTTTTTGGTTATACTAATATGTCTTTTTTCTGAAAAACTATTATAGATCAGGATCGGCAAACTGCAGTTGCGAGCCACATGCGGCTCTTTGGGTACGTACCAATGGCTCTGAAATAAAATTGAAAACGAAAATAAAACTATCATAGTGTCGTTTATAAAATTTTTAAAGAATTTTATTCACATTATGGTATTTTCATTTATTTTATAGGTCTCACAAAACTTCGTGGCAATAAGATGCACGAAGTTTGTCGTCAGGGAGGGGAAAGTAAGCGTGCAGGAGATGCCCCCCACAAAATCATTGAGTACCTGGCTCAATTTTTTTGTGATTTTGTCTTCGTTTAATAAAGATATAATTAATATTATAACATGTTATAATATTATTTAGAATTTTCCTTATTTGTAAAAATATATTTATGGCTCTCGAATAATTTTTAAATTGTTGAGGGACAGGTTTGGCTCTTCCGTCTCAAAAGTTTGCCGACCCCTGTTATAGACCATCATAATATAATATACTATTACTTTTTAAGAAAAAAATGATTTAATAATTCTGCAGCAAGCATTTTTTCAAATTATTTAAAAAATGTTAAGGAAAAAAAGGTTTTAAAGTGAATTCTAGATGGAAAAGAAAACAACATAGGAAAAGAAAACAACATAATATGTTACGATTAAATGAAGTTACTCTTAAATTAAATTTTTTATAAATTTATTTTCGTGTTACTTAATTGCGTGTTTATTATAACTTTTAATAGAATATCTCATCATGTGATATCTCGTGACAAAGTGAGATAGCTGGCATTGAGATCTGATGATCACCCAGTGAGCACCTTGAATTTTTTCTTTATTTATTTTAAAGCAATTCCTTTCTCTATTTATTTTAAAGCAATAAAATTATGATAGCTATTATGATAGAATTATTTTATATTAGCGTCAAGCTAATATAAAATAATTCTATTTCAATATATTTACATATAAAAGAAAATTTAAAAGTTGATTTAAATATCTTAGTGCAATATTTAAATTTGCATAACTTTAGGTAAAGCTTTAATATTAATGGAAATTTATGCAATTATTTTAAATATAAGACATATTCTAATATTATATGTCTTATATATACCATAATAATAATACTAATAATTTATTTAATATTAGAATAATAATGATAATAATAATATATGTGTAATTTACGATTATTTATATAATTATTGAAAATCATTCATAATTTCAAGGCTTACTTGTTAGAATGACTAGAATGAGAGAGAAAAAAACATGCAAGAAGATTCAAGGTGATCATTAAATCACGCGCTAACTATTGTACTTTCTCTCAAGATATTACATGATGCTATATTATATTAAAAGTTGTTATAAAACGCATAATTACGTACAATGATGAAAGAGCTTTAGTTATTTCCGTCACTAATGTGGCACTAATGCTGAACTATCAAGAAATTTTAAAATAAACCTAGTAGTGGTGTCAGTTTTGGCGAATTATAGAATTATTTCTATAATTAAATAATTAAGCGTCACTAGTGTCTAAATTTTGGTAATTCTGATGTGATGTTAACGATTGAATATAATATTTTTTAATTTATTTTATTTAAAAATATATATAATAAATAAAACAACATAGGCCTAAAGCATATTAATATGTTACGATTAAATGAAGTTACTCTTAAATTAAATTTTTTATAAATTTATTTTC
>AYEL01085617.1:0-22597 GCA_000484575.1 Olivierus martensii
TTGGAATATTATAAAATAGTTTAATTACGAAAACTTTTTTATTTTTTGAAATTTTTTGATCAATTTACGTTTCGTTTTCAATAGTTTTATAAAAATTATTATAAATTGTATCGGATAATTATTCAAAGAATTATTAATTTTAGTTTTACTTTCTCTCTATGTAGTAGAAAATGAAGTTTTCATAAAAATATATTTACTGTATTTATAGATTTCATTATAATATGCTTATTCTAAGTATTCCATATATTTTCTAAAGTTTCCATCATTTTGATAACATTTAATATGTCTCAAGTATAGTAAAACCTGTCTAAGCTGAAATCCCAAGGGACCAGAATTTTTTTCCGCCATAGACAGTTTTCCATCTTATACAGGTTTCACTTCTGGCATAAAAAAACGCCATTCAATGCATTTACAATACATTGCTATTGCAATAGTACATATTTTGGTAATATAGGTATATAAATAAAATATAGCACCAAATTAATGTATTAGCCTATATAATAAAATGCATACGATATTTTTGAAAAGCAAATAAACTGGACATATAATGCTATATTAGAAAAACATGCAACAAGTGGGACTGAACTATAAGTTTTATTTTAAAATTTCACTCTTCAATTCTTATATATAGTATTCATATTAAGTACAAAAATTACAAAAGTTTTTTTTCCACATTTTGTCGAGAGTTTTTTGTTTTGCATGTTTAATTAAACATGCTTTTCTTTCCATCATTATACATATTTGCAAAAGTTTTTCAGTAATTTGCATGCAACTGAGATGTTCAAAAAATTCTTCTGACACAGCCAATTTATTCATAGCATTAGCAAAATTTCTTATTTTTTCTGTTTCTGGAAAGCCTCTTCCCAATATTTTTTCACTGCCGTCTTTTTCATTTACGGAATTTTCTTCTCTTCTTAATTGGATTAAATCACTCATAGTTTGATAACCTGCCTCTATTAAAAAGTTTTATCAATGTTGACATATTCTTCAGCATTTACCTGCAATATATTAATGTCTTCAAGCTGTCCTATAAATGTCTGAATTCCATCAAGGCATGATACTTCAGAAAATTCTTCCATTCCTTGTACAGGTTGACCAATGGTTTCAAAATCAAAACTACTTTTCCTTTATAAGATGGAAAAAATTATTATTTTTCCATCTTATACTGGTGCTTTTTTATTCAGTGAAATTTTAAAATACTTTCTGTTTCCGAAACACGTTAGACAGATTCCGCGTTATACAGATATTTTTTATTTATTTTTTGATATTTCTATGGACGTTGTTCGGAATAAAAATATTTTCCGTATTGAACAAGTTTCTGGCTTGTACAGTGTCCAACTTAGACAAGTTTTACTATATTTATTTGTCTATATTAAATTTTTAAATACAGGATGAAGAAAAACTTCATCGTAAAATTGTGTGTACTGATAGAGGGCCTCAAAACAAATCGAAAATGTCTAATGAACATATGGTCTAAATGGCACCGTTTCGAGATTATAACCCTTTAAAGCTAGTCAATCACTATCGAGTACACAAAGCGTCACGATGCGTCTGTTGCCAAGACTCGTCGCATTGCGTTTCCCTCCTATTTATACTACCAGGTAGTAAGAAGGAGAGCGACGCGTCTTGGCAACGCGACGCGTCATGACGCTTTGTGTACTCGATGGTGATTGGCCAGCTTTAAAGGGTTATAACTCGAAAACGGTACCATTTAGAGTTTTTAGACCATATGTTCATTAGACATTTTCGACTTGTTTCGAGACTCCCTATCAGTAAACAAAATTTTACGACGAATTTTTCTTCATCCTGTATAGTATCGAGTTTCATATCATTCTGATATAACATATTTATACGAATAAAATAATGGAGGATTTTTAAAAGGAAGTTTTTAAAATATCCTCATAGTTATTAAATTTCAGATCTAATTACTTGATGAAGTTTATCTTAAAGACTTAAATCGTTTTTTTCGTTTATGCATGTTATGTAATATAAATTACAATGCACTCGAAAATTTATATTATGTATTATATTACTTTTTATTAAAAATGCGAAACATATTTGACATATCATCCATAAAAATCTTAAAGACAGTTTATATATTTTATTATAAAGTTTATATCAACTTTCTCAAACTGTATTATTTTATTTGTCTATTTTTACAAGTAAGTGAGCCTTATAAGATAACTTATCTGTTTTTTTCATTAATTAATGCATTTTAATGAAATTTAATTTTCATTAATGCATTTTAATGAAATTCGTAAATTTTGTTATGAAAGATCATTTCGATGCTGCATCTTTTTTTTTTTTTGTAATCTTTCAGCTTTAGCCATTTCATTAAAGAATACCAGTCGTTCAAATTTCTGAGATATTCTATTAATATATTTAGAATTAATAAATTGATTTTTATGAAATTTAATAGAAAGGCCAACTAATTTAAGATAACTTTGATTTCACATCAATGAGTTCTTTTTCAAATTTCTGACATTTTTTTTAATAATCATTGAACTGTTTGATAAATTTTTATGGAATTTAATAAGGATGATATGCATTATGAAGATGACAAGAATGACATACATTTTAATTTCACATCTTTAATCATTGCAAAATAGCAAACGTATTCGAAAAATAGGCGTTAATTCTTTCCAGAATTGTTTCTTTTAAATACAAGATAACAATAAATAAAAAAATTAAATATTTATTAATAGAAATAAAATATTAGAAAAGGTTTTAAATTAAAAATTTACTAATTGTTTATTTTCCTTTAATTGATATCTACATTCCTTCTTCACCATCTTGGTTACAAATACTGTATTGATAATTTTCAATTTGAACTTTGACGTTATTTCGCTCAAAAAAGCCATTACAATAAAAATAAAATTTGAATAATGGAATAAAAAAATTAAAACTAACTTAAATATTGAAATAATACTAAAGAAGATATTTTAAAATAAAAATATAAGAGGTCTCAATATTGTAAGAGAAGTTTTTAGAAAATAATGATTCAGTCACATTGTTTAGTAAAATATATTAATTATAGATAGCTCTTAATGGCTCATAGTTTAATATATATAGTTATTATTTGATAGAAGTTATTTATTCAAGTTTATTAACCCAAAACGATTTTAAGTAAATATAACATAGAAACAAGCAGTTCTGGAATGAATTGATTGCTTACTTTTCGAATGTGTTCTTTATTTTAGAATGATTATAGTTAAAAGATTAAAATATATATTATCAAAATCATCTTCAATATTATAACCCATATGTTGAATCTTATAAAAAATTTATTAAATAATTTTGTAGTCTTATTGTTGAATACTGCACTAATATACAATATTGTAGTTAAATATTTATTTATTATTATTATTATATACTAACTGATATAATACCCAATATTTTTAGCTGGTAATATCAAAATGTAATTAATTTATACAATAATTTAAAACTATTTTATTCATAATTAATATAAAATAAAAATTTGGTACTAAGCAAATGTATTGACGCCACATCGTTTATTTCTGTAGGATAATCTTTAACGGCATAACATTACTGACAAGTTTCATGAAAATTTAATTAGTTCAAAAGTCAGTGGGGGAACACAGACAAAATGTTGATCTTATAAATTTCTCGAAACCATTTTCTTTGGAAAGTAGAGCTAAAAATCGTGCAAGTGACACATAAATTATTTGATTTTAATTATATACATTAATAGAACATACCTATTGAATTTCATAAAAATCTGCCAATCAACTTAAATGTTGTTAGTGAGAAACAAATAATATGATGATTTTGTAAATATATTTTCCATTAACAACTTTTAAATTTACTGGAAAATTTCAAATAAAGATTTGTCTTTAATAATTGTTCCATGATATAATTAGAGAAACAGAATTCTCCTTTCTGCGATTTGTTCCGATTATACAGATTGATATTACATGCGATATGATCCCCTATCGATATGACTTTTACAAACAAATTAATTATCTGAAAATTAAATAGACAGCCAACAATTGAACAGTTCAATTATTGGCTGTCTATTAAATCTCTATAAAATTGGCTAATTATTTCTATTAAATCTCTGTGAAGGAGATTTAATAGAATTCTAGTTTTTCTAATGCAGTATTGTACTTGCAATATAATATTGCTTGATATGTCTCAAATGTATTTGCTGTGGAATATAAATTTTTAATATTATAAATTATTCTATATAATTTTATTTTCTACTTATAATTTAGTATTAGTAACCACTAATTACACTATATGGTTAATTTATATATACTGTATATTTTATTGTAAAAATTATCAGTAAAATTTCTATTAGAAATTATAATTTATATTAAACCGAATTTTGTTATAAAATTTTTATTTGAAAATTTATTTGCTAATATTTAACTAAATTGAATATTTAAAATTAAGATTATAATGTATTTCCCTTCTTTTATCTTCTCATATAAGTTTTTATAACTAGAATTTAATGAAATCTTTTGATTTTAAAAGTAATAGGATTTATATATTGGTTATATCTTGTATTATACAATTTTAATATTAGTAATTTATAAGGTTTGAAATTTTATTGATTATGATAACTAAATAAAAATTTAAAGGGTCAAAATGATGCAATATAATTATTATATTGTGATTTAATATAATTTGTTTAAAACAATATTATCGTTTTGAATTACAGCTTAATAATTTTTTAGATCTACTTTATGTGAATTAAAAATTACTAATAATTTTTTATTTAAAAGGGTTTTTTATATGCTCTTGGTGGAAACAATGGACCAAATTCTCTTTCTACCTGTGAAAAATATGATCCTCATCTTAACAAGTGGATACAGATCGCTCAAATGAGACAAAGTAGAGCAGGTGCTGGTGCGGCAGTACTTGACGGTTTTCTTTATGTCGTAGGTAAGTTATATTTAAATGGTATTTCTAGGAAAGTAGTTTCAAGGTTTTTCATTATTCTTGGCTTGATTTCCGTAAATACACCTGCCATTTTTCTAAAAATAACTTAGCTACCTGATGCGAACAAGTGATTACTATTTTAATTATGGATACTTGCCAAATCCCAACAGTTTTAACTTTAGAACAATGATATACGAGAGACGTAGAATGATACCAAAAAATCTCTGGATTTTTTCCTGTAATGTTATCAAGATTGTTAGAGATTTAAATAAAATTTATTTTTTTAAATTGAGAATATTTTAGTACTTTCAAGAAAAAATTTGTTTAGAAATGTTATACATCAGTTTTGTAAAAGGAATTTCAGAAAATTATTCAGAAATTTTTGTGTAAATAAGAAAATGCAAGCTTGCTCATTTGGCATAAAAATACTTTTTGTAAATTATGGAATAGCAAATGGCTAATGAACAAAATTACGCCAGCTTCAAACATTCAACGTAGATTTACATAACAAAAATGCTGTAACTGTCGAATGATTTTTTAAAAAACTAAAATCAGATAAGAAAAACAAGATATTTAATTTTAATAAACTATTACAATATTCAAAATAGTTTTGCATACAAATAGATACATTTTTCAGGAAATCTATTTGAAGGCCAAATACTTTTTTGGCTTGTAAAGTTATAAAAAAAAGAGAGAGAGAGATTTTGGAATATCTATTTAAATGAATTTAGATTAAATTGAGGATGCAGAAGTTTCTTTAATATTGAATTTATAAAGTCTGTTTTTAAATATTAATTATCTAAATTTTAAATTGGTATTCTGAAAATTAGCTAAATATACTGTAGTATAAATTGTCATTTTAAAAACTTTGTAAAAATAATCATAAGTGTGAAAAAGATTGGACACAGTAGGCTATATCTATTTCAGACACCCTCCATAGCAGAACGAAAGTATAGTGAGTGATCGGTTAACGAACAGTTCGGATAACGAACACTTTCGCGAAAGATCTTTATGTTCGGATAACGAACATTTGTTCGGTTAACGAACATGTCACAGAATAAACTGTGGGACCCGCGAACTGACGGAATGACAAGTCGGCCGGATGGCCGTGTGGTAAAACTGTGGCTTACCATCCTGAAGGCTCCGGGTCCCAGTCCTCCAATTTCCAGGAGGAGAGGGTCTGGGCCCGGCCTGTTGAACCTCCTCCTTCAATCATCCGGTTGACTCCATCATGGGGTGTTGGCCAGCTTGTGATGAACTCTAAGTGGCCGCCGCTCGGCCGGATGGCCGTGTGGTAAAATGAAGGCTCCGGGTCCCAGTCCTCCAATTTCCAGAAGGAGAGGGTCTGGGCCCGGCCTGTTGAACCTCCTCCTTCAACCATCCGGTTGACTCCATCATGGGGTGTTGGCCAGCTTGTGATGAACTCTAAGTGGCCGCCGCCAGATAAAAATATCTCATGAGGATATGGCGGCTTAACTAACATAACTGAATGACAGGTTTAGGCCTTGCGCATTCGTGGACTTATAGGTAAGAATGGGACAACAATAGTTTTTCCTGATTAAAATGAACTCGGAAACAAGTTAAAACAAATCAAAGATTTATTAAAGGAGATAAGCGAGAGATTTTACAATATTTTGGGTATTACAATGGCACCCATACCAGGTTGAGGTCACTATGCTTAGGGATCTCTACCACGACAATGCTATTAATCATTTCCTAAAAATCCTGAAAAAAGAGAGAAAGGCAATCGACATTGGACAGATTTTTTAACGGAAAATAAAAATAATAGATGAAAATGCAAGACTATGTATGTATATATTATTGTTATTACTAATAGATGAAAATGCAAGACTATGTATGTATATATTATTGTTATTACTTATAAATAAATATAGTAAGAAATTATATAATTTTTTATTTTTTGGGGGTCTCTAGAACGAATTAATCAAATTCCCATAAAAACCTATGGTAAATAGATGATCGGTTAACGAACAATTCGGATAACGAACATTGTCTTGGAACGGATTATGTTCGTTAACGGATCATCCACTGTACTGTAGATAATAATCTTGATTGTTGAAACAACAGCCAAGAAATTGTAATAGGTAATTTCTTGGCTGTTAAAAATATTTTTTTAATATATAATAATTGAATAAATTTTATGTTGATCGAATATGGTTTAATTAGGGTATATTCATATTAAATTATTTAAAACAAACTTTTAAATCATCTGTACACCTGTTATTTCTATTATCCTTAATCTTAATAAAGAATCTTCTTGATCAATCTCAAAATTTCAATAATCGCAAGCGATTATAAGAGAGAAAATATAAAAATAGTGTGATTAAAGCTTAACTTAGATTAAATACTTACCATTTTTAAACAGATAAATCTACAGCGCTAATTACTTAAAATATGTTTTTAATGGCCTAATCACTCTGTTAAATATTATAAAAATCAATTCAAAAAATATCAAACAGTTCGAAAAGAATTAATCTTAACTGTTATTTCGTAACGATTAAAGTTAATGGATATATGCCATTAAAATCATCTTCATTGCAGTTAATTTATACATTAAATTATATAAATATTAATTAAATATCTACTGTTCTAAGAGTTGTAGAAATAACGCAGAAAAACTATACTGCTGTCCCTTGCTTCAACACTTACTGTCATCTACTGTCAACGATAAAAAAACAATCTTAATAAATACTGGATAACCTCATCATTCATTACTTTCTCATTTTTATCTCGGAAAATTAAATACTCGCTATTTTTAAACAGATAATTCTACAGCGCTAGTTAATGTTACCCAAAATACGTCTTTAATGGCCTGATCATTCTGTTATATGTTATAAAAGTCAATGAAATAGTTCAAAAATTATTAGAGAGAAATCTTTGAAGTTTAAACGACCGCCATTTTTAAGTAGTTGCAAACAAAGGGTTACTTTATATATCATAAAAAGTCATATTAAATGGCATGATCATCATGATAAATTTCATAAAAATCGAATGAATAGTTTATGTATATATATTAAGAAAGTATCTCAAATATTTGAACGTCCTCTATTTTTAAACAGTTGCAGCTAGCTATAATGGATGAAGCGTCGAAGTGATCTCTTAAAGGTAGAACATCACCACCAAATTTCATAAAGATATACTAATTAATTTGAAAGTTATTAGTGGAGACACACAGATAACAGGACAGTGATCTTGTAAGCCTCCTTTTCCTTCGGAAAGTAGGCTAAACATCATAAAATAGTTTAAAGGCTTAAAAGAACTAGAATATAATACATTTATCAAAAATAAGAAAATTCATTTATCAGAAAACCAGTGCGTAACTTCAAATTTTTGATTCGAAGATAGGTAAGCTAATATGGACTATATACATCAGGTCTGGCCAACCGCGGCACGCCGTTCCTTTATACGGCCCGTAAGATGACATTTGTTTTTTGTCATTAATAACATCAGAGAGAAAAAACTGTGCAAAAATAATTGTGGAATTTCCACAACGATTTTCCACCTATGCACACTAAACTTAATGTTATAGACTCGCCGTTCTTATAAACCTTTTCCATCGATGAATAAAATAGATTGTTATTTGATATATGATTATTTTTATTTTTGAATATTGTTTTATCTAATGTGTGGCCTGCGGAAAACTGGAAGTTTCTTCAAATGGCCCTAGGAACAATTTGGTTGGCCAAGCCTAACGTACGTGGTTGCAGGTATGGAGTCAAAATAAATAGGAAACTTATTCTCACTGCTTTTAAAATAATATCTGCATTCATATTATTTTCTAAAAACTTTGATCGTACAATTAAATAATAATAAAAAACAGTTACAAGTGTTTTTTTAGCATTTGTCTCCTAAATTTATAGAAATAATATATTCGAGTAAGGTTCTGAGTCATTCGGTTCCAACTGCGATTATATTCCTGTTCTTAAATGTGATTATGTGCCTGAAAGCTATGAAAAAAACATCTAACACCAAACTTCTCGTTTAAGAAGGCTCAGCGATTCATTTTTAATTGTTTTGGAAAAGGCATTGCGCTAAAACTCTCTCGGATGCTCTTATTATTTAAGTAGTTATTGATTTTTACTTTTATAATTGAGATGAATACATGCTACTAACATAACAATGACATTATAATTCCGTTCATTTATGAAAAGCATAATAGCAATAAAGAATATGGCTAACAAAATTGCTAGAACGGGAAGCAATTCTCTGTTTTTGCCTCACGATAGATCTGCTCAAATTTTACCGTTATCTATACCTGGCATATAATTTTTGCAATGGAAATCGATTGAATCGAACACAAGTTTTATATAGAAGTCAATATTAATCAATTAAATAAATATCCAGTACTGTAATTTATAAAGAAAAATATTGCTGAAATAAATGCACATAAACTAATGTCAGTATGAGGATTTCATACTTTCTTGCAGAACAGAAAATGGCCAAATTTCTTCTACCATTGTAAGTGAACTTTTATCAGTTTTTATTTTTGTTCATTTCACTAAATATTTATTGCCTTATTATATATGATTTATAAATTATACAGAAGAAGCCGACTATAAGAAATAGGAAATGAATGCAAAATAGTCTACTTATATGGCCTGCTTTATTAGGATTTAGTTTAATTATTCAATGTCTATTAAGTAGTTACTTTTTCATATGACAGATCTTATCTAAATATTTAATCATTAGTGCTAAATATATATATAAAAAAATATTTATCTACAAAACCTAAAATGTTCGTTAATATCGATTTGCTTACAAAAATTAAAATAAATAAAACTAAAATCAAACTAAAAATAAATACAGAAAATTTAATATAGACAGAATATAAGGGACCCATATTAAATTTTATCAGTTACTATGTTAAAATTACTCTGTAATTAGACTATATGGCCTATTTCTGTTGAAAATTTTATTTGTAACAGATAATAATTAATGATGATTTTAAAATATGTATATGAAATAAAAGATTGTATAAATATTTCACTAAACAATTTGCTTTTTCTTTTTTCTATTAGTCATGAATTTTTTAGTATATACAATTTAGTAGTTTGATTTAGGAGTTTATTATATTGTAATTTATCTTACATGCATCTATTCTTTTGTTTAATAGCATAATAAATCTTAAATATTTTTAAATGATTTAAAAAAATATATATGATTTATTTTATATATCTTCATAAGAAAAATATAAACATACCAATAAATTTATATTTAAAAAAATAAAATTATTATTTACCTATTATATGCATGTATATATATATACTTGTATATGTCAGTGTGTATTCACTATAGATAGAAATGCACAGGATTCTACAATATTGTTGTATAGTATCTATATGTTTCAATTTGGAAGCATTATCATTAAGAACCATGTGTTTCAAGGTTCTTAGAATATATTGCTAGTATAGAAAATTTAAAATTTTGCAATTTTTTAGAGATGTATGTTCTATTGATATTAAATATTAAAAATAATTGAAAAATTAAAGAACAAAATACTAAATAATAAAATAAAAGAGATCGTTATATTGGTCATGCTCTGTGAGGAAATAATGTTGCTAACTTAATTATTTATATAATAAAGAAGTAATGGAAAAGAAAAAAGGAAGATTACAAATTACAATCACGCATAAAAGTCATTTTGTATTAATAGAAACCAGAATGAAATAGTGTTACAACACTGTCGAAATTGCCTCATAAATTGTTTATTTTATAACTGTCATTAAATAAAAAAAAAGATACAAGTTTTTAGTTTTTATTACTTCTGAAGAAATAAAAACTAGTCAAAAGATCTTGAAACTTCAGTTAAATGCTAAAAATAACATTTTTACATAATTTTTTTCAGCTTTCCGATCGTTTACATTTATCTGATAGAGAAATTGCATCATTTGCATTTCATAAAAATTATTAAGTACAGTATTAGAATTTGAATCAGTTGAATTTTGTTCAGTATTATCTGTTTCTTCTTATAGTTTGTAAATTACTTGTTTGGAAAATATTTTTAAAGAAATACGAGAATAGAATAGAGAGTACTGATATTCATTTCTATTTGGTTTACTGTAGTTAAAAGCCGTATATTAAATCATGTAATTAAGTCACTTGTTTGAATTTAATTTTCCCGAATAGACCTATAAGTTGAAATCGAAATATATTCTAATTTTATCCAATTTAGATTTAATTATCCAATCTCACTAATAATGTATAATATTAATCTTTCTAACCTATAAACTTAATTGATAAAATATGAGTTTTACATTACTTCAATAAATTAACTATAGATTTTCTTTATAATATATTTAAAAATAAAATTTTAAGGCTATATATATTAATAGGTTTAAATTTATGTAGTATATAAAAATACAAATTAAAAATTTAAAGATGATACATATATGCAATATGAGCAAAATTAATGTATCCCACTTTTAACTTGCTTAATATTCTTTACAAGTTTTTCTAATAACGATTTTCATGTGATATTTCAGTCGAATTTTCAGCATATCAGATCAAAACTCAATATATTAATATTTGCAATTTAAAAAAATAATTTTTATTAACATACAAATTTTATCGTATCTTTTTGATCTATAAGAAATTTGTTCCCATTATCAGTTTGATTTAAAATTCATTAAGATTTTCATGAGTCTCATTTTTGTTGAGTTTAATCCTCTAGATGAGTCTAGAAGAAAATGTTATTCTCCTTCAAGAATTAAAGCACAAAAAAATGACTAATTTGTAAGTAAAAGCTACCTTGACAAAAAAGTGTATTTCTTATGGAGTCAAATTTCATCAAAAAAAGATTCAGAAAAATCTTTTTAAAGGAATTTGAACTAAATTGATAACAGGAACAAGTTTCTTATAGAAAAAAAGTTTTATAGTAAAATCAGTTGCAAAAATTATTTTTAAGTTGGAAAATATTTAAATTTTTGAACTGACATTCTAAAAAATTAACTCAAATTTGATTCGGGTCGTTATTAGAAAAACTTTGTTAAAACAAAATTAATTGAAATAAATGCCTGATACAATTATTTTGGACAGGCTTATCAATTTTCTGTATAGGCCTACAATATATTTATTTCAACAATTCTAATTTTTTATTTACAGTACATAAATAGAATAAAATTCTCTTAACTTTTAAATAAATGAACGAATTTTAATTATTGCCTTACGGTGATAAGAAACAATTATAAATGATATATTAAAATAATTTTGCATTAGGAATAACTTTTAATACAATAACTACTGTATTATACTGTGTATCAAAATTAATATCCAAATTAGAATTTGAGGATTGTAATTATCATTTTGTAATTTAGTAATTAATATTTCGTGACATGTTTTACACTTCTTTCAGATAAGTAAAAGTCGATTCCTATAGAAAGATCCTAAAGAGAAAATGAAACAATTAAATGGCCATTCAACCTTTTCAAATACTGTATATTGACTTTTAGTTTCGTCGCTTTTAAACTCAGCATCTCAAAAAACGAATTAATTAGGTCTGGCAAGTGGCATGTGACAGCAGAAATGCATAATTAGAGAAGTTGAGCATCATGATATAAAGTTTAATAAAACAGTCTGTTTCGACCTTCCTGATTCTAGTGAATCTAGATCAGGGCTGTCCAATTATAATGAACCCGAGGCCATAGCCGTGTTTACTAGAGATATGTTACTATATTTTATAAATAATTTATATAGACCTACACAGAAAATTTTTTAAATTTTGAATGCAGTCATTTTGTATCGAAACTATATGGAGATTTCAGAACTGATTGAGAAAAAGAACCATCATCTAAAATTTGGATGGCCCGCGATGTTTAATTCTTGAAGTATTTTTTGATCATCCTGAGAGGCAATCCTTTAAGATGACTATAATATTATTTACGTATAAAAAATACTTTCAAAGATATCACTGTTTTAATGCTACGAATGTTAACCATCTCGTTATGAGATTATACAGTACATAAATTTAATAAGCATATGACTAGGATAATAAATAATTCCTTAAAATTAGGATTCTCAACGATGTTTTGTCTCGGGATATCTTGATGAAACAGGATAGAACGGATAGATGGATAAAATAAAAAGGAGTCTAAAATTAAAATTAAGATAATTTTGTAATTTTGTATTTTTATACTATTTTCCACAATGCAAAATAGTATAAAAATATTAATTCAGTAACTTTTGTATTGTTGAAATTTTAATTCTTTTAAAAACAATAACGTTAAAGATATATATTTTGCTGATTTAATTTTCTTAATTTTATTTTATGAGATTAAAATTTGACTGATTAGTATACGTGGGCCTATATACTGCATATATATATATATATAATTAGTTCGAGATCTTACATCTCACGGAAAATTAGTTTGGGGATTTATTTTCATTGCTGTATGCATTTTTCTTCTGAATCGTCTACCTACTTCTCTATAATCTGGTCAAAGAAACAATGTTCTGACATGTACCAAAGGATAAATCAATGCGATTGCTCTCGTTACACTGCATGTGGCATGAAATAATATTGTTATGTGCTTTTGTCGAAAGATGAACATTTGAGGAAAATTAATTAGGATCAGACACTTGTAGATGGTTTATGTATGAAATGAAGAAATTTGCTTTATATAAATCTTTTTTTAATGTAAAATATTTATTTCATAAAGAGTGATAGAGTTAAAAAAAATAAAAAAAAACAACATGAGGATTTTAGATATTACTATAATGTGTAACAGTTTATTTAGATAAGTAAATCATAATAAAACTTAATGATACAAATGCATTAAATGAAATTAAAATTTCTTTTGATTTTTCTCATAATTTTCTATTAAAAATTTTATCTAAATAATAAATAAATATATATATATACATCAACATATTTTTTATGTTTATATAATTATTACATGTAAACAAATTCTTAATTAATATTTTTATAATAATTCAAAGTGATAATAATTAATAATTAATTTTAAATGCTAATTAAACATTGCATTCAATTATTTAAAATAAATATCTTTAAAATTCTTTTAACAAGATTGGTTAGTTTGCATAAAAAAAATTATCAAAATAAGTTATAAATCCCCAAAATTTATGGATTTCTCACTACAAATGTTTAATGGGGCACTATACATCATCTTAATAAACATAAAGAACATAAAAGTACAATAATCAGACTCAAAAAAAAGACAATTTCCAAAGTTAATTTGTGAAAATAATAAATGCTAATGAATATAATGTTTTATTATAATAAAAAATTTCGTATTAATTTCAAGCTTGAACATGATCATTAATTTAATTATTTAATAGTCATGTTCAAGTTTATTCTTAAAAAAAAAAAAGAAAAAAAAATCATTACTTATCGTATTTTCGTAGAGAAAATAAATTTCTGTAATCGGAAAAAAACTGTTGAATATTCAAAATTTGAAACTGAAATTGTTTAGAATTCAATAAAAAAGCTAACAAGCATTATCTTAAAAATGTTAAAACGTTCCTGAAAAATCCCCTAATGTTTCCAACAAAGGATTAAAAAGAAGATCCTATAATGTGTATCGTGATACTAGCAAAGGAAATTAGATATCTGCATAACATTTAAAAATATTGATTTCTAATCAATTAAAGACTCTAAATTAAGGAAGTTTTTTTCCCTAAATAAATATTCTAATTGTTTTTATTTTTATAGAATTAATTCTTCATTGAATCTTTACATATCTTTCTTGCATTTCTATTTTTTTTTTACTTTTATCCTCCAATGTACTATATTCAAAACAGTTTTTCTAGTGGTGCCAGGTGTGACTGAGTGGTTGAAGGAGATATAAAACTAAATAGCATGTACTATTTGCTTGAAAAATTGCTGAAGGAATGCAAGCGGACATTTTTAGTTGTGCTGAAGCTTTGTATAGAAATAAAAGAAAACAAATACTGTTAAAATGGAATATTAAAAATGGAATATTTATGTAATATTTTTAATGTTATCTCTATACAAGAAGCAAATGTAGAAAATTATAAAGTACGTATAGTACAATATATATTTTTTATGAATTATTAAAAATCAAAAAATTAGAGATTCAATTCTGATGCTAGAATAACAATTAAACTTATTTAGAATAATCTCGTATTTGAAAACAAAGAAAAAATTCTTAAGACATGATAAGACTTCATATAAACCAAATTTAAAACTAAAAAATTTAATTTCTTTATATTGAACAGATTTTTAATACCATTATATTTATAGGAGTTAAATTTAATAAATGATTTTATTAAATTGCAAAGACAGACAGACAGAGAGAGTATCTGCATTATATATCCAGTAGGTCGTTGTACTTCTATTATAATACCTTCCATTACCATAATTATATTATCTTTAGCTCTCCTGTTTAATCATCAACAGAAAATTATCAGCAAAATAAATCTACTTTATGCAAAAAAATATTTTCTACATAATGAATATATTTTTATAATTATTATTACTTAATCTTATTGAAGTTGCAGTTAAGTTAAAATATATTATGCTCGTAAAACTTCATTTCTTTCTAAATCTTTGTTTTTTTTTTCTTCTTTAAAACTTCTAAGAATGATTATCTCATAATTAATTGTTCATAAATTTAAACTATAAATGCAATTAAGAATATAAATTAAATAATTATTTTCTTTTTAAGACTTTACTTAATAACAAAATTCCCTTTAATTAATTCGTCATATTTGTATAAGTAACATATTTTATAATTTTAATGATGTCTTATATAAATAAAAGAATTCAAATAAATCATTTATATTTTTTATTATTGAATAATCTGTATTTTTATAATTTATTTCTTAGTCGTATCAACAAAATAAATCAAACAATCTTATGATAAATAAATTTACAAATATTAAAATAAATGCAATATTAATTACTGTAAAGTAAACTTCATGATGTTTACTCTTATTCCAATAATTTATGATCCAATAAATTTATTATTTGGTTATATTGAACAATAAATGAGTTTATAATTAATTAATACGATGAAATTCATTATTTGATGATTACTTATATTATTAATAAAACGAAAACATGGTTTTATAATTAGCAACTATATTGTTTTACATATTTATTTTGTGTCTTTCTTAATTATTCTTATGAAATTATACTGAAATAATTTTAAATTACATTATGAGTAATTAATCAAGTTAAAACTTTATTTCCATCAATCGATTTATTATTAATTATTTTTTAATAATTTATATAAAATCCCAGGTTCCTATACATTTTTGGTAATAAAAATTTAAATTTTAAAAGTTAAAAGATGGTTGTGTAGCAAAGTATATTATATCTTTATTAATTACTCGTAAATTTTTCATGATTAAAATCTCTTGACAAGTATTATTAAACATTAATTAATTTGCTCATTCATAATTAAAATATTTTTATACGTAAGTAATATATATATATATATATGTACATGAATGAGTTACAATATTTATTTCAAAAATTTAAATTAACGATTTTTTTTTCGTTTAACTAGTTTTCTTTAATCAAATTTACTACTTAAAGAGTGATGTAGACTTCAAATGGTTGACAGTTAAATTACTCAGCAATCTTTTCGCTTGAATAGTATGGAATATAACTACACGACATGATTCATCTAATGGATTTCTTATTAATTGCTATATTACGTTGAATTCTTAAGTTTAGAAGGACTCTTAATCTGTAAATTGTTATTGTGTAATTTGTGGATAACTATACAGTATATAATATTGTATAGCTATTCTCAAATTACATTTAAAATGTTATACATGGTGAATGAGGTGTATATATATTATAACATATGACCGTGAATGGTGAATGAGGTGAATAGGTGTAATATATATACTTCATTCACCATTTACGGTCATAGAATGAGGTATATATATTAAATACATCAAGATATAATACCGTCAATGGTGACCTTTTGAATAGGTATAAAGATGTATATATTATACCTATTCACCTATAGGCATTATATATACACTTATAGATGTATATATAATACCTTTAGTACCTATAATTATATATAATACTATTACACCTATTCACCTATAGTTGTATATATTATACACCTATATTACCTCTAAGTCATAGAATAAGGTGAATATATCATATACCTGATGATATAATACCGTGAATGGTGATATACTGATTATAATATGACCGTTACGATGAATATATACCTATAAGTGTATATATCATAATATGTATAACTGTGAATGGTGAATGAGATGAATAAGTGTAATGTATACACCTCATTCACTATTCATGGTAATAAAGTGAGGTGTATATATTATATACACCTCATTCTATTTATGTATAATGTAGTAAATGCAATTAATTTAGTGTATAATTCACAAATCTTTTATAAATTATCATACGTTATGAAATTCATTTATATAATGCAAAATTTCAAATTATGAGTGATTATTAACCTATAGATATATATATTATACATCCATATATGTGTCGGTCTATATTACCTATAGGTGTAATATATTATGATACTTATATTACCTATAGGTATTATGTCATAATATCTATAGGTCATATAGGTGTCATAATACCTACAGGTCATAGAATGAGGTGAACATATTATAGACTATACATAATGATATGATGCCGTGAATGGTGATATACTGATTATAGGTATGACCGTGAATAGGTGTAATATATATACTTCTAGGTGTATATATTATTATATAATAAGTATAACCGTGAATGGCGAATGAGGTGAATAGGTGATAATATGTATATATACACCTCATTCACCATTCACGGTCATAGAATGAAGTGTATATATATATTACCTCATTCTATTTATGTATAATGTAGTAAATGCAATTAATTTAGTGTAGAATTCACAAGTCTTTTATAAATTATCACACAGAGATAGGGTAGAGCGGGGCTAGTTGAGCAGTGGGGCAAGTTGGGCAATGTCTTTTTCTCAGTTATTTAAGCTTTTAGTGTCGATGTGCAAAAATAAAATTTAAATCTCTATATTAAACAGTAAAAGAATTGTATTTTGTTAAAATAATTTCTATATTAGATCTACACATTCAGGTCCCAGCAAGTCTTACCTTTGAGACGCTTAATCTGAATCATATGACTCCACATGTTTATGAAGTGTCTTAATCAAAACCAGGTGTATCTAATGGTGATGACTTCACAGTAGTTGACCCCTCAAAAGTTTATTACGTCACACATAAAGCATCGCGAATAAGGGTTGCATATCAGATGATTTTGTGTCTAATAAATACTATAGATAGTTTCTTTATTACATTTTCTTTTTTGGTTACACAGTATAAAAATAAAAATCAGTGAAATATGAAAATAGAATAACAATTAGAGAGAGTGTAATTAACTTACTATGCTATCAAAATAATAATTAATCATACTTTTTATAGAGAATCCTCACCTTCCAACAGATGTGTATAGCTTGGAGTGATTAAAAATATTTTCTATTTTTTTCTATTAACACTGTAAAATAGTATGTTTATTATTTGATAAATAACATCATCACCAATTAGTAATAATAATAATAACAATAATTTTACCACTGAGTGTCATTTCAGCATTATTATGTATTTTTGTAAAAGTAATGTCGTTATACTGTAATAAATAATATTACTAACAAATAATGATTATAATAATAAAGCTAGAATTCTAGCTATGTAATTTTTTGCAACTATATTTGACCATTCTTTTGCACTCAGTACAGCAACTATGCAATTATCGTTGTTCATTTTTTTCTGCTTATTTTAAAAATTGATTTTCAGTGAAAATTAGATAAAATATCTAAATAACAGAACGCGTATTTAAGAGAAAATACTGGTAGCCTAGCACTTAAGAATAATTATAAAGTCTTACTTCTTGTTAAGGAAATAAGTCGATTGGCAACGCTATTAGTATTTATACCATTTTAGCCAATAAAATAGAAGCTTTGAAAATACCGGCAAGATATCCCTTTTTCACTTAAAAGGATAATTTAATAACATTGGTTAGTTAGTAAAATCCGTCATTTAAAAATATTTTTGATTGAAAGATATGGTTAAATATACAACAGAAGTTAACAAAATATGTTTAATACATATTTTATATTAAAGTATATTGTTAATTAAAAAATCAGTGTTTGAACTAGCGATTTTTTCTAAAAATATGTTTATTAATTACGAGATCAATATAAATTATTAAAATCTACGTTAAATTATCACTTTTTATTTCAAACACTTTTATTTTTTTAGTGTTTAACTCATTTTTAATATTACGTATAAAGGAGAAATAAGTTTCTTATTTTAGAGAAACGAATTAACATGGTAACTACTAGTGCCCAAACGGTTTTTACTGCAATGTAAAAGAATTTTAGGGTTAATAATTAGAATCAAAAAATATTTTATTGAAATTGTTCTTTAATATCGTAAATATTTATTTCTGATCTATATTTAAATTCCTGCAAGTTATTTATTATACTTGTTAAATTTTAGATATATTGAGATTTTGGACCTTTTTTTTATGCAGTAATAAATTTTTGCAATTTGTTAAAAGGAATCCTAAATGTACTGTACTTGAACTCTCGAGTTTATTGAATATAATATAGACATTATTCTTCAATGAATAAATTTATGTATTGTATACTTTCAATCACTAAAGAATTTAGAAGTAAATAATTATTGAGCTTCACTTGTACATTTTAAAAATATCTCATTAGAACGAACTGGGGTTAAATTCTGAAACAAAGATACAGGTATATTGGGGAATATAATTATAAGTGCAGATATTAAAAGTCTAGCAGTACGTCCATTACCATTGGCGAATGGATGTATACAGTAGGGTAGAGCGGGGCTAGTTGAGCAATGGGCAAGTTGGGCAATGTCTTTTTCTCAGAAACACAAACACATACAGGAACGAACATGCATAAACAAAGGATATTTTATAGAGAGGTGATATATTTATCCCCTGTAGTTGAAGTCACATGATCGAAATGAGCACAGTCGCAAGTTGTTTTTGTTTCATCAGGCAAGTGAAAATTTTGTTCAACGCTAGATTTGGTCTGAGGAGACAAAAAGAACGCAGAAAAAATCAAAGCAAGTGATTTTGATATTTAATTATTATTATATATTTTCATGCTATTATTCAAATTGTATTTTTTTAAATAGTATGCGAGTTATAAGGATATATTTTGAGCAACACATGGATGGGGTTAGTTGGGACGCATGGCTCAACTTACCCCATATTAGTTATTAAATAATGTATTACCTAATTGAAATATTATATTTTGCCGTTTTTATTTATTTTAGGATTCGTACATATAAGCGAAAGACAAATAGAGCTGCTACAACACAGAAGTACTTTCAAATAGCTGCTAATGATGTTTTATTTGAAGGAATGAGTGTGAGAGCAGTAGTTATTAAATATAATATATCAAGAATGACGTTTAGTTGAATTAGGAAAATGTTTTAAATTAATATAAAGGTTATGATAACGTTAAATGTTAAAGTTATTCAATAATATAATTGCTTTTCATTGTTTTCGCGTTTATTTTCAATTTTCAACATCACTACCCAACTTACCCCACTATCGGGGTACATTGAGCATCTTGGTCTGACTTCATTTGAGACGCTATTTTTCAGTTGAAATCATATGTTTAATATATTTCTGTAAATAATTAAGAATTCTGATGTCAAACATGAGTAGTTATATAGGGAGATGGCCGGTGGCCAGATGGCCGTGTCATGGCGGCGATGACGTCACAGCGTATAGATAGCGCTGTTGTAGATCTGCTGTCATATTTGGCCCAAAGTTGACAGACGGATAACTGTATCGTGAAAAGAAGTGCTGACGTCATGCTGTTGTTTTGTTCATATAGGCGCGCGCTGTCAGCACTAGTCTATGAAGTCTATGGAAAATCTCGTTTAATCCTTTTAATTACAGATACTAAAAATATCATCTCCAGATAATTTTTAATTTGAGTGCCCAACTTCACGCCATTTTTTCATCCACATAGAGGTAGTTTTTATTATTAATCAATATATAATAGCGGTCTATGAAGTCTGGAAAAACAGCGCGCTGTCAGCGCGCGGCGGGGGGGAAAAACAAGCGTGAGACTGGAAGTATTACCACTGTGGAGGAACGACAGTGGATATCGTACTATAATTAATATAATATAAAATTATTATTTTCCTGAACGAAAAGATAACATAAATAATAGATATAGAATTTTTTTTTTATTATGCAATAGAGGATTTTTGAGATTTTTAGTAATATTTAATTTTAAAAAACTAAATTTTTTATTTTAAATTCAAAAATTATTAAGAAAAAAAAATGAAGTATTGTATCAATAAATTAACATATTGGTTGAATTATTATTAATGAAACATTTCATTCATTCTGTTTCATAATATTAAATATTACTTTATTTAAATTAAAAAAAAAAAAATCGTACATCTATATGTATTTATGATTATCGTAATCATCCGGCGTAGCCAATCGGCGCAATACAGTCGTTCGGCGCAGCCCATCGGCGTGTTTTAGCCGTTCGGCGCACTATTCCGAATCGATTCTAGCTATTCGGCGCCGTAATTTCCGTTTCAGTCATTTACGTTCAAGCACATTTATCTCTCGGTATACATTCTGTATTGACATGCTCGAAAGTACTGTTAACGATCGATATGATCGTATACCAATTCTTAACAGAATCAGCAAAAATCTTTCTAACATGTTTTGTTTATTTATAATTAATTTTATCTCGTAAAATGAAAGATATAAAATCATATCAATCATAAAAGATGTTATTGATTTACTAGACGTTATTTAATATCTAAACTGCTTTCGACAATGTGAAATATGTAAGATAAGCTTAATTTTTTTTACAGTTTTCTCTACAGCAAACATTAATTCATTACATTAATTAGACATAATTAAAAATAAAATTTATTTATATCCGCATAATATAATTTAACACTTTTTTTTTTAAGTGTAAAAATTTGTAATTTTATACTAATTTATAAACTTTATTAAAAGATAAAATTAAAAATAATTTAATTAATCTTGTTAATGAAAAAAATATAACGTTAAATTTATTTTTAATACGATTTGAATAATAATTCAGAATTATTTTATTTTTTAAAACATCAAATCTTGAAAGATTAAACAGATTTACATAGATAAACTAAAGAAGAAAATTTTTTTAAGGATAATATTTTAGTAAAAATTTAAAAAAAAAATTTACTACCCTACGTTATAAATTCATTTATATAATGCAAAATTTCAAATTATGAAGGAATTATTAATATTATAAAGCATTCATACAATATTCATCACGATCAATATTTGTCTTTCATCAAGTTAATCTTTACAGAAACATTAATATCTTCCTTTCTGTCGAATATTTTATTTATATTGTTTTTAAAATTGTTATTTATAATAAAGACGAATTTTTTTTAATTGAATTAAATTTCAGACATTTAAAAATTTTTTGGATTTATGTAATTTGTTTTAGTATTTGTCTTATATTTCAGTAAGAAAAAATTTTTTCTTTATAAACTTTTAATTTATTTTCTTCAGTTTCCTCCTACGCATGTAAGTTATATAACGAAAATATAAATTTATTCGAAAGCTATTTATATAATTCAACTTTAATTTATGTTGTATATATTTTACTTATTAATATATCAAATATAT
>AYEL01085618.1:0-45528 GCA_000484575.1 Olivierus martensii
TTTATAAGAAAAAAATGTGTTTGTTGATAGTTTACTGGTGCTTTTATAAGAAAAAAATGTGTTTGTTGATAGTTTACTGGTGCTTTTATAAGAAAATAAACGTGTTTGTTGATAGCTTACTGGTGCTTTTATAAGAAAAAAATGTGTTTGTTAATAGTTTATTGGTGCTTTTATAAGAAAATAAACGTGTTTGTTGATAGTTTACTGGTGTTTTTATAACTTTTAATCCAATAATTAATATTATGCTATAAATAATTACAATAAACTATCTATAATTGTAATTTCTTTGCACAATGTAGAAACTGATAACTTAATTTCTCATCATACTATACTAGTAATCAAATAATTAATTTTTTAGAAAAATTTATAAAAAAATGATAACATTAATTAGAGGTAACGTATCCTTTTTTTGTTATTTTCCCCTGGTAAATCTCTATTTTGATAAAATTCAATCTTTATATGTGTTTATTTATAACTGTAAATTTTTTTATTATTCGATTGCATGGCAATAAAGGGTTAGAAATAGAGTGTTTTGTTCTTGTTTATAATTTGATTTTAGCTTCGAACTATGTTTAATTATAGCTAAAAGTAGTTCATCTGATTTCAATGAAAGTTAATGCAGTGATATACGATCACTAATGGAAATATATAATAATAACGATGATGATTTATATTTTCATCTGCATTTTATTTCAAAACAATAGGCATATGTTTTATTTCAAAACTAGTAGACTTGTTTCGATTTCAATGAATTTTGATAGACTGTAATACGTAAGTTTTCGTTTAGGATTTGAAATATTATTAATTTTAATCGAATGAAAACAATATCAGCATCATAACCGTAGTTGTACACTGACTAAACGACGAATGTATCTGCTTGCTAGTCGTTTGATAATGGAAGAAAAAAGAGGTTAGTAGATTAATCAATCATTTAAAAATAAATTTAGACCATTTTAACTTTTTTAGTTTCGTCATTTATTGATAATCTATATGCTTTTGCTATCTTACATGCAATTTTCTGTTTGTAGTAATGCAAGAATTTTTGATAAACTGAATTATATCAAAAGAAACTTATCTAGATTTTCTCACGTAGGGTTTAACTGGAAGATATTAGGCCCTATAATTTAATACAACTTTACATGATTTATTATCTGTGACATATTGGTTTTAGTAGTGAATATTGTGGAGGAACATCCAAAAATTATGTTGAAGTTGAATATACAGTTAAACGATTCATTCAACTCTCCCAGATGCAAAAAAAAAAAGAAAACAAAATCAATTCTCTTTCTTTTTCTCTAAAAAAGAAATTTTAAGTGAAAAGAATTCTCTTTAACTTAATTACTTAATTAAATTAAATTTCTTTTTTTTTTTTTTTTTATTTCATTAAAATATATTTCATTTAAGCATAATACTTTTTTTTTTTTTTTTGGTAGTTAGCGTATCTATTCTTAAAAACTACCTCAAGATAAAATAAATTTATTAAAGACATACAATAAATTAGAGTCTGATTATCGTATTTTTTGGATTAAAAATATTTACTTAAATAAAAAATAATAAGATTTTTATGATTGAGATTCTTACTTACTTGAAACTGAGGAGATATTATCAAATTGATTCTCACTATCGAAGTTTGAATTGTTGAGTAAATAAGAGATTAATTCTTCATGCCTGTCTGTAATTTTCTTAATTTCTTCTTTAGTCTCTTCGATTCTTTCTACTATAGAATGATTGAATTTTTGCATCAGATGATCTTTGGCTCGATTTATATGCTTTTCTAATTTTTTATATTCTCTGTCTACGTATTCTGCTATCCAGTTTTTCACTTCCACTAATTTGGCATTCCACGTATCCAATTTTCGATTGAAATCCTCTGTCAGACCTCTTAGTTTGCTAACGTTGACATAAAGTTGAACGATTTTCTCGTCGTGTTGATTAAAATCGTCCTTACTGATCATTTTACCGAGGACGGATTCTATTTTCTTCAGTTTGGAATTAACGTTTGTTATATTTCTATCCCAATCGTGATCAAGATTCACCACAGTCACTTTCAACTGATCTAATTCTTCTTGCAGTATGATCAATTCCTGTTCCGTTTGATAGTTAACATCCCACAGTTTTTCATTCAGTTGGGAATAGTTCAATTTTAATGCAGAGATATCGTCTACTGTTGTCTGACTGTTATTCCATAAAAGCTGCCACTGATTCCAGGAAATATTTTGATAAGTTTCGAAAAGGTTTGCCAAACTACTGTTGAAAATTTCTATTTGTTCTCTCTGACTTTCTATTTTTCGATCGAGTTTTTTAAATTCTGATTCCATAATTAGTTGCGAGTCATTCAAGTTACTGATCTGGTTAGTCAGATGCATTTGATTGCTTAAGATTTCTGATAATTCTTCTAACGAGTGAGATTGATGATTGAAAATGGTTAAGTTGATAGCAGATGTGCTTTCTTTCAGATTTTCCAGTTCATCCTTCATCTGCAACATCTCGTTCGCCATGCCATCGATCGATTGGTTCAGATGATCTCTCATTATAGAAATTTCTAGATTTAAAAGTTCCGTTAACTGCTGACTATTATTTATATGCTGAGAACTTAAAGTCGACATTAATTGCTCTAAAACAGAAACACGACTATTCAGTGTATCATTAATAAGAATACTCACGTTATTTTGTTTGTTAACCAAGTGATACTCTAGTGTTTTCAACTTTTCTTCCATCATCTTCTCGTTGTCCGATTGTTCCAAATAAGACAGTTTTGCATCTATGATTTGTGAGAATTTATCTACGGTATCGTTCGTTATGTTTGATTTCAGCTGATCCATTTTTCCGTGCAAATCGTCCATATTTACTTTCACGTTATTGGTTTTGTTTAGTTCCGTCTCTAATAAATATAAGTGAGCTTCCAAATTCTTTAACATGTTCTTTTCGTTTTCCATTTCCGATTTTATGATGTTTCTATCTTCCATTAAAAGTGCGAGGTGAACGGTCATATTCTGCCAATCTGGTTCAGAAAAATTATGTAGTTTAATTTGTATTTCTTCTACTACAGGTTTCAGAGATTTAGTTTGTTTTACTTCCTCGTCCAAGTATTTAAGTTTCTCGTTCAGGGAACGACGACTTTTCTTCTCGCTTTCCAGATCAACTTTTAATTGATTTTTTTCGCTTTGTAGCATGGAAACTTCGTTACTTAATTTTTTGATCATATTCTCTCTCGATAATTCTACGTTTAGTAGCGAATTAACGTTTTCCTTTATCGCATCCGAACTCTTCGGTTCGGAAGATTCATCGGACAGGACCAAGTTTTGACTGCGTTGATTTTTCAGATCGTTCAATTCTTTAGTTAACAGCTCTACCTGCTTTTTCATGCTCTCTTCGAACTCACCTAAATGGCTTAATTGCTGCATAGCGTGACTCATCAGTGTATCCATATGTCTTAATTCGTTGTCTAGGGTACATAACGTGGCGAAAGGATTGCAAGGTTCGCCGTCTTTTCCAATACGATTAGCCTTCACTAAAGTAATCCCAAAAGCAACGAGCACAAACTTTACAGCTAACATGTCCAGTCGATGCGATTATGTTGATAAACTCTCTTAATTCTGAGTAAAACGATACGATTGAACTTCGATACCCGTGAATACAAAGAAAACTTTATGTCCAAAAGCTTCCTAAACCGCTGAAATATATTTCCTGCTAGTGTGTGGCATTTGTCGTGGGATGCTCGAACGAAACGAACATTAATTCAAGGAAGATGATTATAGAACGACGAAAAAAAGCTTTCTGGAAGATGTCGGTGTATATGTGACGATGTCATGCAGTCTGTGAAAGGGGGAAAAAAAAAAGAAAGAAAATAAAGTAACTAACAGTTTGCGCAGAATCATGATAAGAAAATGCTGTTTATACGTATCTGATGACCTAAGAATATTTCGCAATCTTAATTAGAAATTTAATGCCCGACCGTTTATCACCATTACGAAAGGACACTTCTTTAATCGGATTTTAAAAATACTGTATTCATCGGAGAGAATTGCTACTTTTTGAATATATACTCTTCTCATTTTTCTCCCTCAAAGACGATTTAAGTGACACAAAATTTGATTAGATTATCAGTATCGAACAAGTTGTTCTACATCGAAGAGGAAAAAAAAAAAGAAAATCACATTAATCAAGTGATATAATAAAGACTAACAGAGAACCGTTTTTTTATTAACCTGATATAGAAACGTAATATGGTTGAGACACGCTTGAAGATAAATATTTATATCCTATGCGTTGTTGTTCTATCATTTCTGAAATTTCTTATATAAAAAGAATAGTTTAAATAAGAAGATCTATTTTTTATAATTATTATTGTTTTAATCAAAATATCTGATAACTACAAATACGTATAACCCTTTAAAGCTAGCCAATCATCATCTACTTTACAAAGCGTTACGACGCGTCGCGTTGCCACTAAGTATCGCATTGCGTCGCTCGCCGTCTTACTAACCCGGAAGTCAATCAGAAAGCGACGCAATGCGACGCGTCGTGACGCTTTGTGTACTCGATGGTGATTGGTTAGCTTTAAAGAATTTATGAAGAAAAAGGATGCAAATTTTCTCCGAAATTTCTAACTTTATTCGACTATATTTTTGGTGATATCTGGCTATCATAGTCTGATATTATCAAACTTGTGTTATCTGGCTATAAAATACCAAAGTTAAATTAAGTATTCTATCGTGATTATACTATTAGGATATAAACAAAAGTTTTTATGATATAAGATCTTATTGATAACAGAATACGTTTATATAATGATTAAAAAGTAGCGTGAAAATAAATTTAAATTGCATTTAAATGTAGTATGATGGATCTTAATTATAGAATTACTGATTGACAAAACATATTTAAGAACAATTTACAGGTTCGGATTTATTGCTCCATCTCCCAACTTTCATTCAGTCAAAAAAGATTGTTTTAACTTCAAAAAATGCAGAATTCGAACTTCAAACATTGTACCGATAATAAAAATCACTTTAGGTATGCACTACCTAGTGATTGGACATTTTTTTACATCACTAACGATAGATATCTTTGACCAATTGTGAATAATGAAAATAGATAGTTGGCGAAAAAACAATGATGGAGAATGTCTTCAGTAACCAATCCAAAACCATAACATTTTAAAGTAACAATGTTGTTCGATGGCTAACGTAAGTAATTGTTTTCTAGGACAGATTGTCGAGCATCGAAATATTGCATATGACGTTTTTCCAAATCAACATAAAACATCCTTTAAAACGATTTATATATTAATATTTTAGAACAAACAGCAAAATTGAGCATTACAGAGCTCTATAGAAGAATTTTAGAAAAGAGTGATTTATCCATATATATCAACTGAGGCAGAATAATATTCTATAAGAAAAATCACCTAATAATACAGTGAACTTCCGTACAACACGGGGATACTGTTCCGCAATATATAGGAAATCGCGATATACGAGACATGCATTATCAGACGATTTTATGCAAATTTAGACTTGTCTCTGAATTCCAGCACTGATCGCATATTATTAATGAAATGTGCGTTAGTTTAAAATATGATTTTATTGTGTGCAGAGTGTTAATTAACTTGTTTTAACCTCCTCATACCTGAGAAAAGTTTTGAAATGCATACTACAAATTTTTACTGTTATTCATCTTGCTAAAGTTCTAAACTGTAAAAAACTTTCTTTTAATATCTGTTTTCTGTTGTTATTTTGCACAATGAAACAACAAAAAACTGAAAAATATTAAGCAGATTAAGCACAAAAAATTAAAATATATATGTTCCTTATAGGGAATTCCAGGATTGAAGAGGTTAAAGAAGGTTTCTTTTAATAAAGGAAAAAAAACAGAATACAAGTAACTAAATTAAAAAAAATATATATATATATATATTATATAAAAGTAGTTAAATTAATTTTTTTCTTTTATATAATAAAATATTATAACAGTAAAAAAAATATTGATAGATTGATGTTATCTTATTAATTAAGTTATGAAATCATAAATTGACAGTTTAACAATTAGTTCATTACGTAACAATTGATGATGTAACAATGAAATGTACACAATGTTTTTTTTTATCGCCATTTTAAAAAAATATTTGTTTCTTTTTTTTATGTTTATCCTCAGAAACAGTTTATATTAAAATTTTGATACTAAATTCTTCATATACGATAAATATATTGAGATATTTCGATTTTGGTTAGAAATCTGATTATAACAATAGCAATCATTGTTATGTATAATTTCATATTTGTACGGTTTCTAATTATTATTTTAACTTGATGCCAATGAAATAATTCTTTTGCAAATATTTCGAACGTGGCAACGTTGCTCGTTTTAGGTATTTTCTAATTTGTTTAAGTTGATTATTTTCAATTACAGTACATTAATTTGTTAAGTGTAGTGTAAGTTAATATCTAAATATAATATGATTTTATCCTCTATACGTCTAATGGAATTTAGATTGCTTTTGTAGCTTTCCTTTCAGAATGCACAGATAAAAGTGATTGTATACAGAACACCAGAGTAAACTATAGTATCAATATTAATGATATATCTCATATACAAGTAATTTAATATGGTTTTTCTTCATTTCCCATGTTTATCTCAACGAAAGTAAATTTTTTTTCCCCTCTATATATTTATATTATGTAATTTTGTTATTATAATTAGGCCTTTTCATATATTATCATTTTAATTTTGCAATAAATGAATTTAAATCCGTTATTTGTGGATTCACTGTCAAAATTTTGTTTTAAATTATAAAGCAGCGCCGGATCTAGGGTGATGCGAGAGAGGCAGTCTCCTATGCGAAAATTATGAAAGGGGGCCAAAATGCAGTTGCAATTTCACACACAAACTTAATTATATTTATTCTGACAATATTTAGTGCTTTAGAATCGATATATAAAGACAAAATGGTGTATTTTTCTGACGGAATTATAATACTCATCAAGGGAGTGAGAAACCAATGCGAGTTAAATTATTATTTACAACATTAAATGATAGTCTGTCTAAATCCGTGGTTCCCAACGTGGGACGTACGCCTCACCAGGAAGCAATTTGATTTTTAAAGGGGTAACTGATGAATGAGTAACGGAATTATAATACTCATCAAGGGAGTGAGAAACCAATGCGAATTAAATTATTATTTACAAGATTGAATGATAGTCTGTCTAAATCCGTGGTTCCCAAGGTGGGACGTACGCCTCACCAGGAAGCAATTTGATTTTTAAAGGGGTAACTGATGAATGAGTTAATAACAATGAATTTTTTGCATTTCTTATAGTTCTAGGGGCTTCATATACAGCATGTAAATATATATAGTGTGACATGCACAATTTTTAATTTAAAATCAAAATGTATACTGAGGTCAGCTGGTGACAATGGAGAGAGGAAAAGCCCGCTAATAGAGAGGAATGGTGAGAGGAGGTAAAGGTTTAGATAATCTTTACTCATTGCCTCTCCATTGTCACCAGCTGATCGCCATGTACAGTACATTCTGATCAATATAAGTCTGGCGATCTTAGAAGAAAGTAAAAAAGTATTTAGTGTGCACACGCAATTATTATTATTGAAAGTCTTGATACATATCACTTCATATTATTATTATATTTTAAACAATTTCTTAGTGATTTCTTCCTCAGTACTTCAACTGTCCTTTATCCTTTGATTTTTCTCTTTCATGGATGCCAATGCCATGTTGTTTAGAAACTTGTTTGCTAATGGCCTCTTAGGTTTCCTCCACGTGAATAGGAGTTTACTTTTTGAATAATAAAAATTATATGTCACAGGGGGTATCAGTATTTTAGAGATGCTTAGGTGGGAACCAATAGTCTAAACAAAATAAATATTTGCTTCCATCACGTTTTCCCTCATTCGCATATCAGGATATCATAATCGCAAATATGGTTTATATATTATTATTGTTTTTAACATGGATACCACTTTATTTTCACGAAATCTGTATATAAACACAGTCTAAGTTTATTGTCTCCTAATCCAACCCATGTCTTTTAATATGTTTCACAGTGACTATGTATCTGACATCATTACATTTCCTGCTTCAAAGCATTACATATGTTTTTGTATTAATATGAGTGATCGAAGAGGAGAGAGGGCGCCATTTTCTAATGTTACTTCAGATGAGAAAAATAGCTAGATCAGGCGCTGTTATAAAGTATACATTTTATTGAGTTGAAAACTTATATTGCATATAAACAGTTAACTAACAAACAAACAAACATAGAAGTAACTTTATAAATTAAAATTAATGCAATGTATAATATAAACTTTTCACTTTTAAATTTATTATTTTATATATATTATGATGCCATATAATATTTGAAATTTTCATTTGTTAATGAAAGAGAAATGGCAAACAGGTGGAAATTATATCAATACAATTCTCTAATATGATTCTAAAAGCATCACTTGACTATAGTTGACTTTACATAAAATTATAATTCCACTTCTTCCTAACTTTATCGATCTTCGTGTCGTATTAATATATGAATGAATTCACCATTTTCTATTTTTAATAAATTAAATTCTGCTTCTATTGTTGCAATAGCGTGTCTAGAAGTTAGTTACCTGTTAACTTTAGTTTGGAATTCGATTACATCTACGTTAAGTAGTCTATTTGATACTCACTTGCGATAGAAACGGATAATGTTTCTAATTATGCTACAAGATGCTGGCCATTATCCAAAATTTGTGATCTATCAGATAGTTTTTTCGTTAAAGTATCGCAACCGAACGTAGAAAACAGAAATGATTGCTATGCTGCTCTCAATGTAAATATTATATGTACGAGTCAGAAAACACATATGAAATGGTTATGTGTAATATATATGAATAGTTATGTGATATGTATTATATGTGAATAAATACAGTAATTATTATCGTATTTGTTCACATATTATACAGATCCTCTTTGATATTAATTATATCGATTTTTCATTAGTATTTTGGGATCTACAAGATTATTATGCTATCTATTCTATGTGATTCATAATAATAATTTAGAATAAAATGGTACAAACAAGAACTGTAGGATTAATTAATTAAAAAAAAAAATTAATCCTACAGTCCTTCTTAGATGTATCTTAAAAATAGATATAATGAATCTCAAAAGTTGAATGCCTGCCATTTTTAAATGATCGACGTTATAGAATTAAAAAATATTATATTGAGATATTATTTTTAATAAAGGAATACTGTATTTTTTATCCATTTTCATAAAATGTGCCATTTATTCTAAAATTATTATTATTATGAAATACACATATAGCTAACATGATAATCTTGTAGATACCAAAATATTGATGAGAAGTTAATATAATTAATATCGAAGAGGATCTGTATTGTATGTGAATAAATACGGTAATAATTTTTTTAAATCATGTTTTATACATGGTAATCATTTTTAATTTTAATAATAATTCATGTATTGGCTAATACAATTATTCATATTTAATAAATATGATCTAATACCTGTATAAAGCTGGATTAATTTTTGAATTTTTAAACTTTTTCACTCGTTTGCACTTTTTGTATTTATTATATTTTCGTTTGCATCCCCATCCTTTAAACCTCAGAACATCAAAATAATAATAATAATTCGGTGACTAACTTTACATCACTCCTTTCATGTGATTCCATTAATCAAAAAAATCCGTTCAATCCGTTCTATTTATTCTTTTTTTGAACCCAAAAAAATATATATCAAAAGACTAAACAAATCTTATTGAGTTATACTTATATTATATCTTAAAGAATGAATTTTTTAAGATAAAATATAACTCAATAAGATTTGTAAGAAGTAATGATCAGCATAATACTTTTGATGTCTTTTAGTCGTTTTCAAGATAGGCCTCTTATGTAGTTTAACGTCTCTTTCCACCTGATGGACATAAAGTGGTATGCATTAGTATGAACTGGGTGAAAAGTACTGAGCTTTCAATCTAGTTTCACTGCATTTAAGAGGTTATTTGCAGGAAAGCTATTCAAGAGGCGCATGAAAGTATTTTAAATGAATTTGGACTAAATTGAATAATAGGAAAAATTTCATATACAGTATATTTCAGGATTTAATAAAGAGAACTGCTTAATATTTATTTAACTCTTCTTCGTTCATAATATTTTTTCGCTTTTCATTCTTAACGATGCATATTGAAATTTTTATTTGAAGATCTTGAGATAAAATAAGCAGGTATTCATTAATTTTTAACTTTTTAAGTGAAATAACTAAAAATCAAGCATAAAATAAACAAAACTTAAATAAAATGGCATATAATTATGCACAAAAGTATTAGAATAATGCTTGATCTTATAACGAATAATGAAAAATTTAAATTTTCAGTTTTATGGCTTAGCATGGTTTATCATGGATCCATTTTTAAAACTTATTTTGAGGCATCAAAAGTATGTATTATGTTGATTATATTATAAATATTATTACTTCATACAAAACTTAAAAAATTCAATTTTGAAGATACTTTTTGTTTGCTCTTTTTGAATTTGAAAAAAGAATAGTCAGATTATTGAAGCTTTAGAGATTAAGAATTATGAACTTCAATATTATTTTATGAAAGAAGCTGATATCATATAAAGTTGGTCATCGAACTTGTTTTGACTCTGAGGCTTAAACAGTAGGAGTGGAAACAAAAATATTAAAAATACAAAAGGCACTAACGAAGTGCAAACAATTACAAAAAAAGAAAACATTTCAAAATATAAAAATGGGAGGGTGGTATCTAAGTTTATTTTGACTCTAAGGCCCAAACTGTAAGTATGAAAACTAAAATATTAAAAATGCAGAAGGTTTTAACGAAATGCAAATGATTGCAAGAGGGAAAAAAAAAATCGAAATTCGAAAGTGAGATTAAGTTGGTTTTAATTCGTGAGCTTCCAAATCACATAAAGGCTGTTTTGGTCAGTGTTAATGGGTAAGTTTAGAGTCCATCACACTGTCCATCACTTGTGATGGAGTCAACTGAAAGATTGAAAATGGGATTCAATAATTAGAGCCGAATCTCTCCTGAAAAATGAGATGTGGACCTGAATTGAATCCAGAATCTTCAATTTGGTAAGTGATTGCTTTACTATGCACTAAAATGGAGAGTCAAATTCATACCGATGACTTAAATCTATACATGGATTTCTAGTTTATTTTCCGAAAGAAAAATGGCTAAGATCACCAAGATGTTTATTGTTGTCTGTGTGCTCCCTGATAATTATTGAACCAATTGGTAGATTTTTATGAAATTCCGTAAAAATGTTCTGCTATTGAAGATATTCTTAAAGCCATATTTTTAACCAAGTATCTTTAAATTATTTAAAAATAACGGACATATAAACTTTTAATAATTAGTTTCGCGAATAATTGTATATTTTGAACTAATTGATGGATTTTTAGAGAAATTTAAAAGAAAATCATGCTATTGAAGATGATCTTAAATATCAAATAACAGATTCATCCATTTAAATATGGTGTATGTTCAAAATACTGATGTTTCCTCTAAATATTTTTTGATCTATTCAATAGATTTTTTTTTTATTATATTCAATAAAAAGATCATACTATTGAAGGCAACTTTTCTGACATATTTATTTCTGCAATTTTCTTAAGCGTCTTGAAAATCAGTAATAAAAAATTTCAGCATGTAAATGATCAGCTGAACGATGGTATAATCTGGTTGGAGTAGCTGTCCCTTGAGGATTCCAGACAACCCTACGTACCACTTTGTCAGGGTCCTAACTTTTAGCTATTAAGGAAAAGTACCAATAGCCCAGAAAGAGCACTAGAGCACGCAATCCCCTTTGCCACGTAATAGGGTCTTTATTTCTGTATTTTAATAAATAAAAATATATATAGCACACACGTAAATAATGTAGACAGGTCATTCCAGAATTACTTTTTGTAAAAAATATCGCTTTATATATTTATTTTTTCCATCATCATCTCCCAGTTCAACTTGCGAATTATTGAATGCTGCACATAGCTTCAAATTCTAAAAAATGTTCATTAATCAAGAGTTAGGATAAATTACTGGCACAGTTCGCCATTTTGAAAAATAAAATATTAGTTCGTTAAACTCATCGATGGTTAAACTTTTAGAATTCACTTACCTCAATCTATTTTCGAACTTTTAATGAACGAAATTTTCTATATTAATTATGCAAATTCTGTTTTAGTAATTAATTTATAACACCGATACCGTCTCATTAATATAATTTCTATCAACTATTTCGACATCGTACTTTAAATAAAATTAGGATTAAATGCACTGAACGAAGTTAGCTTTTCTAAATATTAAATTAATTTTTTGAACATTTTTACATGCGAAAAATAATCACAATAATCCCCTAATTCAGTAACTACTTTACGGAATTTTCAACGAAAATAAAAATTCTCTTACATTATTTAATGTCAGAATCAAAATTTAATTTTATCTGATGTATTAATTAACATTAATTCATATTATCTCTATAATAATTTAATTGGAAAATATGTAAGATGAGACTCTACTATGTTATGTTTCAGATTATTTTTTTCTATGTAATTTTTCTTTCTTCTCTTAAAATTTAAAATTGTTAAAGTAATATTTTCATGTAGGTTGCTGTTAATCGTATGCCAATCAATATGGTCCAATGTCAGGTCACAAGACGAATTGTTCTCTATGTGAACCTGTGCTCCATCGGGCATCTTTTGAGACATTATTGATCCCCACGTTGGAGAGAATGATTAACTGTTACCCTTACAAAATACTAGCAATTTTGAGAAGAAATTTTAATAGTTTTATAGTTTTTTTTTTATGATAATATTTTGATTTTTTTGAAAGATGAGTGATTATTCTTCACGAAAACATATTTTGACACGATAATAAATCAGAAAAGTGTGGTAATAAAGTTAAATTTAATTATAGAAGTATAGTTATCGCTAAAGTTTCATAAAAATAGTATAACTTCATCGTTATAAGTGCTGTTACAGTAACAAAGCATTGTCAGTGAAGTCACGTCCAAGTGGACTGAAGTGCTACTGAGTGGTACTCCGATCAAACACTTGCAACCTATTGGCTAATGTTAATGCCTTGGTTCTTTGGGGACATCTCTTTGGGACATTAAATTGTTTCCAAAGACGAAGCCAACAGAAAAATAAATAAATCTTCTTTATTTATTTCTCTCTCAATTGGCGATTACAATTTTAACTTACAGAGGAAGAATTCTTTCTGTTTATAGATTTATAAAAGCCACTGTTTTAGATTTATTATTTTATCTTTGGAAACTAATAATTAAGTAAACGTAGAAAGTTTACAGATAAATAGGATTTCGAGAGAGAATAACAACTATTGTAGTCAAATTTTGAATGAAGGAAGATTTAAACATAATGAAAGATTATGCGGCATAAACAAGATTAAAATTTATTAATTTTAATCTACTTCATCGAATCTTTAATTATGTAGAAAATGTTTAAACAACTTTTTAATAGAAAAATAGTAAATAGTTACTGTATAAGAACCAAAAAATTTATTTAAATCTAATTTTATCCATTGGTAAAATATATGGACTATAATATTTCAAATTAAAAATACTGTATCACACTTTGACCTTTGATCATTCAAGTAATGAAATTAGTTTAGTTTTAAATTTTAAGATATACAAGGCTTATAAAAATAGCAATATATAACATATAAAATTAAATTTAAGTATAGTAAAACTTAAAATACATAATAATCTTTTTTTTGCAAGGAATTTCAGCCATTGTTTCTTTTTTTTTTTCTTTTTCTTAAAGTGGAATTTTATAAGATATCTTTATAGGGAATACTTAGATATATTGTGTTTCCTTTCAGAACAAATATATCAAGATATGTTCATCCTAATTACTGAATGACAATGATATTCACGTAAATTTTGGGCGAATATATCAGCTTTGTAATCTTCTAGATAAAAATCATTTAGATAGAATATTTTTCTTTTTAGATGGAAATTTAATGTTGGTGGAATAAGTTAATAAAAAAAAAATAAATAGCAACGGGAGCTTTGTATAGAAAAACTTTATTAGCAAATAGGAAATAGTTAGTGGGAAATTTAATGTTGGTGGAATAAGTTAATAAAAAAAAAAATAGCAACGGGAGCTTTGTATAGAAAAACTTTATTAGCAAATAGGAAATAGTTAGTGGATAAGAACCAAAAATTTTTTTTTAACTAATTTTATCCATTCGTGAAATATATGTGACTATAATATTTTAAATTAAAAATACTGTATCACACTTTGATCTTTCATCATTCAAGTAATGAAACGTTTGGTTTTACATTTTAAGATATACAAGGCTTATAATAATAGCAATATACTGAACAATGGCTGAAATTCCTTGCAAAAATCTTTTCTGCAAGGAATTTCAGCCATTGTTTCTTCTTTCTTTCTCTTAAAGTGGAATTTTTGTGTTTCCTTTCAGAAAAAATATATCAAGATATCACTGAATGACAATGATAATCACGTGAATTTTCGGCGAATATATCAGCTTTGTAATCTTCCAAATATCTTGAGATAAAAATCATTTAGATAGAATATTTTTCTTTTTAGATGGAAATTTATATTGATGGAATAAGTTAATAAAGAAAGAGCAGCAAGAGATTTATATAGAGAAACTATATTAGACTTACTTCGGAAGCAACTTTGTGTGAACAGATATGCCTTATTTCTTTATTGTTTCTATAGTTTTGCACAATTTTTAACTTATTTTAAGTGTTGTAAAGCAACGAAACATCCATCGAAGATTCAAGATATAAATTATTAATCAAAATATAGCGAAGTTAATTTTTCTTTATAGAAAATTTTCTAAGGCAAACAACTTTTTTATTCTCATTTTATAAATTTCCAGATACTTAAATGTTTGATTTATTAAATTTTTAAACATAATTTTCTAGACAGAAATTTTAAATATTAAAATATAATAAAAGAAAAATTTTGGAAATGGCAAAAAATTATTAGTCTGTTTTTCTTTATCGAATTAAAGACGAAACATTAATTTCGTTATATTTAATTATATTAAAAATAAAAATCAAAGAAATTAACTCATAATTCACTAAAATGTATTTAGTTAGTAGCAGGTAACGAAAGTTATCAGACTAATGGATCGAGAGATGCATGGCACATATACTTCTGTGCAATATATGAAGGTAATCAAAGTACTTGCTCATGTGTCACAGACAGACAAAATCATTCATGTGCATCATTTCCCTTTTATTATAGGAACAACCAATCTCATATATCGTTCGACATGTCGACATTATATAAAGAAGACGTATTAATTTAGAAAAGTGAAACAAGTTTTCCAACTAACTCCTATCAAAACTTTAAAAATAAAATCAATTTTTATCTCATTTAATATCTATACCTCACAGATTATATTTTAATACGTTACAGTGATATTTATTCTGTTTTATTAATACATATCTGCAGACTTTATGCATACGGATCATAAGTATTGCACTTACATAAAGCCATTATATAAACGTGTTCTTGAAGTTCTTTATAAAACAGAAGACTTATGAGATGTTTGAGCCAATCTTATGAATTCAGGAAGACTTCTAAATACATACATCATTCGCTAAGTTCATATCAACTCATAATATTATAGAAAGAAGTTGATGTTCTCATATGAAAAATAGTTCTTACCGCTTAGAGGAGACTCATTTCTTAAAGTATTCCTTCCAAATCATTAAACTACTGCGATTTTAGACATTTGTCATTTTTATGTTTATAAAATCGTTAAAATTTTATTTTTTCCTATTTTTTTTTTTAATATTTTGTTATAATTCTTTCTTATCTATTCGAAGTTCAAAAATATATTTTAATAAATAATTTGATATTATTATTTATATAACTTTCTCTTTTTTTTATTGTATTTCTACTGAGTTTATAAAGTGTCTTTCTCTTCTAAATAAAATATTTATTAATTTAGTTTTCGATATTTTTAATTCTTTAAAACTTTCTTCCTATTTTTTCGATGCTGAACTTAGAAACCTTTAAATTATTTCAGTTTTTTTTTTCTTCCTCTCAAATAATGATTTATTTGCGAATTTTTTTTTTCTTAAATTTAAACTTCTTTAAAACTTTCTTCCTATTTTTCCGATGCTGAACTTAGAAACCTTTAAATTATTTCAGTTTTTTTTCTTCCTCTCAAATAATGATTTATTTGCGAATTTTTTTTTTCTTAAATTTAAATTCAGTTAGTTGTTTTCCTCAAGTTTGCATTTAATTTGAAAAGGAATTATTTAGTTTAACTTTTTGTTTTTTACTTGAATGCGCAACTAGGTAACCGAGCTTTTTTCTTCGATTTAGTTATTTCTTTTTTTCTTCTTCCAAAATAATCTATTATTCCTTTAAGAAATCAATTTTGCTATTCCTTCCTTCCATCTGTAGTAAAATTTGCTGCATTTTCTGTGTTTTCTATTAAAAATCTCTTTATACTTTGTCATTTATCGGTTCATTCATAAGCATGCATTAATGCTTCTGTTTTGCTAATTGTTATCATTGCTTTGCTCTCTATACAGGGTGAAGAAAAACTTCGTCGTAATATTTTGTGTACTGATACTGATGTGCCTCGAAACAAGTCGAAAATGTGTAATGAATATATGGTCTAAATGGCACCGTTTTCGAGTTATAACCCTTTAAAGCTAGCCAATCATCATCTACTTTACAAAGCGTCACGACGCGTCGCGTTGCCGCTAAGTATCGCATTGCGTCGCTCGTCTTCTTACTAAGGCTGGATTCACACTGGCCTTGCGATTGCGATCTCGACCACAATCGCGACCGTTGCTATAGAAACAATCCCATCAGGCTTCGCTTCCCGACTCTTTACTGCGACCACGACAATATTCAACTTGCTGAATATTGTCGTGGTCGCAGCGGCTACGTCATTACGATAGCCAATAGAAAGAAGGCATTTGGCCATCTGTTACGAGCTGTATGCTACATCAGCTCTTATTGGCTGTTGTTTACGCAGTTGCTATTGGTTGATTCGAAAAATCGTGAAGCCATCAATGTGCATGTTCTATCGCAAGTTGTCACTCGTGGTCATAGTCGTAGACGTAGTCTCAGACCAGTGTGAATTCAGCCTAACTCGGAAGTCAGTAAGAAAGCGAAGCATCGTGAAGCTTTGTGTACTCGATGGTGATTGTCTAGCTTTAAAGAGTTATAACGGTGCCATTTAGACCATATTTTCATTAGACATTTTCGACTTGTTTCGAGGTCCCCTAACAGTACACAAAATTTTACGACGAAGTTTTTCTTCACTCTGTATATATATTAAATTTTTCTTCTGGTAGTAGATTTTATACTTCTTAATATTAAATCATGATTTAATATCTAATTTTCGATATTTAAATTTAGTTTTTATGCCTTTCTATGTTGTGCTTAATACCTTTAAAGGCAAAATAACTAAATTCATGACTATCTAACTTCCTCGACTAACAAAAAGTATTATATATATATATATATTCTCTCCTAAATTGGTTTTCTTATCGTAATCTTAAAATTTATTTCTTTGACTTAGTTTTATCTCAGTCATAAAATCCTTTATCATGAATGACAAAAGTCATTAAACAAAACTCAATCAATAATCAGACTGTTATTAACAATACCAAAATTATTTTTAATTCTGCAACAATCAAAAACTGTTAACATGTTAGATAAGTAAAAAAATTTGCATTCTTTATTTAATAGTCTGCATCGGTTATATATATATATATTCTTGGTCGTTTCGTTTCAAGGCCGAATGGAAATCGTGACTTACAGAAGGAAGTTCGTGAAGCAATGTCACTAAAATCGATAAAGAGATGTGATGCAGTGGAACACAACTCTCTTCCTCTTCTTCCTCCCCCGTTTCTGGGCTTGAATAATAAATATAAGGCGTTAAAGGGGGAATTTAAATTGGACGGAATTCTATACCTTGTCAGAGGTAAGCTGTTGAAAACCAAACTCGAAGATTTCTTCTAGAACGTAACTACATTTCTACAAAATGAAACTGTCAATGAACAAAAAAAAAAGTTTAACTGCTTCAACTTACTGTCTAACAAAAAATGTTTCGAATATACACAACTATTTTCAATATAATTTTATAAGAAATAGGAATTTTTGTGCATAGAATAAAGTTTTTGTGCAAACAGTTCTCTTCGAAAATTTCAAAATACAGTACTGTATATTTTTTTCAAGGTGAAATTTTTGATATTTAAATTTTTATAAAGTTTTTTTTTTCAATAAATATAAATTAATATATTTAAAAGTTTTTCTCCTCATATTTTAGTTGTTTGCATTGAACAGAGGTAATTTATATGAATTTGAAAAACATATCCTGTTAAATTACTAATTAAAAATACCCCTAGTTACTACAGTAGTATAATAACTTAAACATACCCTGTTTAAGTTACTATATATTTTTGGAAGTCGAAAATAATAAGCCCCTATTTATTATTGAACCATTTTATTCTACTGTTCAAAAGTAAATCTTGATAAAAGATTGAAAATACTTCAGTCAAAGCAAGACCCAAAACAGATTAGATTTGTACTGTATTCAAAAATAACAGGTTATTAACCAGCATGAAGAAAAAATAAATCAAAATAAGGAGTATTTACAGCATACATTTTGACTAAAATTTAATAAAATATATAAAAAAATTATAAACTACATGAAGGTCATTAAAAATCTGATAGAATTAAAAATAAGATTATAAAAATTGAGAAGCATTCAAGATATATATAACAAAAGTTTGAAAAAAAATAATGAATAGGTTTTTTAAATTAATAATATTGTAAATTTACTTTTTGGATATATTTACTTTTTTTCTTAATCAATTTGCTTTATTAGTTCTCTCTAAATATCTAAATTTTAATTAAAGTGTAGCCATTTTTTTACCAATACAGTACAAAGTTTTTGTTGACACTGTTAGCAGATTTCAGAACTTTTTTAGATACTTTTACTTACTTTTTTTTTAATTTAACCTTCTTTAATTCTTTAAATTAAAGTTTTTATTGATTTCACTTTTTCGACTTTAAATAAGCATTTATTTTTATTACGAAACTTTATATAAAAAAAAAATCGTTAAATCATTTTTACAAAAAAATGATTTATTCATTTTATTTATATATTGGCTATACCATCATGAAGAGATCTCAAAAACCAAATATTATAGAGCATTTACATTTTAAATTTATTTATTTTTATCCAGGATTTATACCTATTAATTTTGATCGTGCTAGGTTCTCTAGTTACAAGATGGCGCTCATTCCAAATACAAAAATGACAATATTTATAAAACTACCTGTCGCAATTATTCGGCATTATTGTCAAGTCGTCACTTGGAAAAATCTTTATTTATATTGTATTTTACAACAGTGGTCTTATGTAAATTATCTCAAAAACAAAGCATTATGGAAAACTAAATTTTCAAACGGTTATTTTGAATTCTTCACGTAATCCCGTTCCAAATGGCAAATATTCGAAATTTTAAAAATTCTATGGGCAAACTTCCTTTTCATTACGAGCCACATAGGAGAATCTGAAATACTGGAGAGCCGCAATCAGTTTCTTTCTGTACTGGAGAGTCGCAATCAATTTCTTTCTGTACTGGAGAGTCGCATCAGTTTTTTCAGGTATTCTTAACAATGGTTTCAAAATTGTTTATTATATATTTCACATGCATTTATTTTGTATAGATGCATACTACTTTTCCCAATAAATGAAAAAATTATAAATATATTATGTTTTTAAATTAAATAGGTATTTTTCTCCATATTAACTAGTGACTTTCATGATATTGAGCCACATTGAAGATACCAAAGATCTTCATGTGGCTTTGCCCACCGTGGTCTATATAATAATACTTTGACTTACGTAACTTCTCATCCTGTCCTCTCTCCATTTGTCTGTTTCACAATTACATAGTGTGTATATACAGTATATATATAGTTGATTTGTTGATTAAGATTTTTAATTACAAGTACATATTGTAACCTTTTATAATTAGTTGTTTTCTTGGTAATAAAGAGCCAATTAAGAACTTAATACTTATGTACTTGAAATTATATTTGGAAATCTATAAGTACTCCGACTTATGTTATGCTTCCCGGTCCCATCTATTACGTAACTCCGGGGTATTACTGTACAGTATATTTGAATTGCTTGCGTCACATAAAAGATCACAGTAACCAACGTTATTGTTGGCAAAACGCTTCGCATTGCGTCGTTCTCCTACTGACTACCGGGTTAGTAAGAAGGCGAGCGACGCAGTGCGATACTTAATGGCAACGCGTCGCGTCGTGACGCTTTGTAAACTAGATGTCCCATCTATTGCGTAACTTCGGGGTATTACTGTACAGTATATTTGAATTGCTTGCGCCACATGAAAGATCACAATAACCAACGTTATTGTGATTCTTTCATGTAAAACAAGCACAAGTTTCTTTGTAAAAAGTGTTATAACGTTGGTTACTGTCAACTTTTGTTTATATTTTTATTTTTTCAGTTTAACATATTTTGAGTTATTTTCTTTTTTAATTTTTACGATTTTGAACGTTTCTTATTATATATATATATTTATAATTAATAAAAAAATAATTTTATTCATAAATTTTTATTGCTACGAATTATAAATATTTAAAATATTTAAATAACCACCTACGATATTTATTTGTCTCTGAACAACATATAACCAATTTTATAAACGAAGTAGAACAATAAATGAAGCAGAAATCGTATTGAATAATAGCTGCTATAGTAACTGACTGCTCATAATTTTTATATCTATTTATATCATTTATAATCCATGCGTTTCAGTTTTGAATCATGAACTACTCTTGAAATTTTAGGAGGAAACTAAGAGAAATTCGTATGATTGATATGTTTCTAGATGAAAAATAAGTCGAATTTTGACTTTATCATTTGAACAATTTTTAAAATTTGATATTTGTTTCTGAGTTTTCATCATATAATTGATACTATGTCATAGCAAAATTATTATTATTTTTTTTAATTTTTTCTTTATAATATCACTGTTGGTACACATGAAACGTTTAATGGAAAAACTAATATTTAGATATAAATTTACTAAAATATGATTAATGTAATTAGTTATCATCATATACACAAGTTAAATATGGGATTAAATAATGAAGGAAAACTTATGAGTTCTGTATAAGAACTAACGTGACAAATGACAGTAAGTCCGTCCACACTACGTATAATGAATGGAGTCAAAAGTAAACTCAGCCAATGAAATGTGGAAGAAAGTGATTTAGTTCTAATTACCACTTACCTTTGTTTAACATTCAAAGTAATCTTCACAGGGACACTCATTGTTTCATGTTGTGAATGTCAGGCACAGACATACAGGAAGTGATTTCTAAAGAGATTAGAAATCTAACAGCAGGCAGTAAAGCATCGACAATATCAGTCCTTACCTCGTTAATTAGAGTATGGAAAAGCACTAATAAATTTCTAATTTTATTCATTTTAAACGCTGCCAACCTTTACTCTGTCTTTGTATATTAAAATCTCGAGTAACATTTTCGATCAATTTTCTAATTAGGAGAGAGAGTCAATTCTTGAAAAATTGATATATAAAGTGCATCTGTGTTCTTGATATGTTTAACCATTTACAAATTCGTTTTGTTCTATTTATATATAATATTTTAAGCACTTTTTTTTTACCAAAAAAATATTAATTTTTTTGTGATCGTAAGAGGTGGAAAATGATTAAAGCTTTTGAATAAATTAAATATCTTTGGAGGTTGTAATGACAAAATTCATTATTCTTAACTACATTTTTTATATTTATATAAGATGGAATTATTTATTGTTTAGCTCTTAATTATTTATCTACTCTACAGCTATACCTCCTCCTTAATATAATTTTGATTGTTTTTGTAATTAAATTATTAATTTTTCTTTAATTAGAATTTGCTATTTTAAAATTTATAAAAAAATAAAACAAGAATATATATATTTTTTAATTTTATTTCGTATTTTATAACATTAATTATTTTTAATGACTTCATAATTGCAACATGTTCTTTTAGTTCTTTTGATCTCTAACAATAAAAGAATATTTTAATGTAGCAAAACATTAATTTATTCTGTTAATAATATTGAATATTTAATAGAATATTCGTCATTATTAATGTATATTATAAAACAAAATAAAATTATATTAACCCTTTAAAACTAGCCAATGTCCTTCGAGTACAGAAAGTGTCAAGACGCGTCGCGTTGGCAAAACGCTTCGCATTGCGTCGTTCTCCTACTGACTACCGGGTTATTAAGAAGGCGAGCGACGCAATGCGATACTTAATGGCAACGCGTCGCTTCGTGACGCTTTGTAAACTAGATGTCCCATCTATTACGTAACTCCGAGGTATATTTACATATTAGTACAGTATATTTGAATTGCTTGCGTCACATGAAAGATCACAGTAACCAACGTTATGTTGGCAAAACGCCTCGCATTGCGTCGTTCTCCTACTGACTACTGGGTTAGTAAGAAGGCGAGCGATGCAATGCGATACTTAATGGCAACGCGTCGCGTCGTGACGCTCTGTAAACTAGATGGTGATAGACTAACTAAATTCTCAAAAAGTTAATCAATTTTTCTCAAACATTTTATAGCAAATTCTGCAATCTTGACTGTCCACCAGAGAAATCAAACTTTTAGACAAATAAATCTTTAATTTTAGAGTAGATTCATAAAATATATTTTTTTTAATTTTGGCTTTTTATAACATTAAAATCATATTTTTAACATGAATCATTTTAATAAGAAATTAATCGAAAAAGTTTGAAAAAAAAAATAATTTTTTTTTACTTTTTTGGAGATTTCAATAATAATAATAATAATAATAATTTTAATTATATATTTCTCATTCTTTTACGATACTCTTTAAGTATCTCTAAAATTCGAATAAAAATCATATAAAATAAAATACTCGAGAGGTTTAAAATCATAAAAAAAAAATATATCATCTTTTCAAACTTCTTCGTTTATTTTTTATTTAACGTCAATTAAAATCCACCATTTTAATGTTTTTAAAAAATATTTTGAATTTAATATATGAAATAAAAAAGAAGTTTGATCTTTATCACTTCAGAAATATTAAAGATAAGAAGGATTGCTACTTATCTCTCCTATTTTTAAGCTACTTTTCTAAGCAAACAATATTGCAGATTGGAACTAGACATAAAGGATAAATCAATAATTATAGATTTTTTTTATATCATTTAATTAATCGTACAATTATTTGCACTCAAACTTTGCATTTTTGAATTATTCTAAACTCTCATTCAAACTATAAAAGTTGCCTAAGTTAAAATGGAGTGCAAAGCTATGTAATGCCATTTTTATTGTCTTCTCCATTTTAAGTAAGATATTACTGCTACAATTTATTCATTTAATATCAAACTTATCTAAAGTTTATAAGGAAAAAATAATAATAATACGTGACGACGAAGCAAGTAAAATATATTTTTAATGCAGCATTCGTCATAAAATTTGAATAAAACTTTAAATACATTTATTTTACTGTAGTAATAAGATATGTAATAAAAATACTGTTTAACTTTCAGATAAGCAAACGATAGTCAGAAAACTAGTGCTGGATCAAATGTTACCAAAAGTTTTGCAAACATTGGTCTTTCTAAGTTTCCTACAGATTGGCATGTTCTCATACTTTGTGCACATGGCATTCGGTCACGCTATAGACACAGTTGTAAATCTTTCTTGAGCCTAATTTACACGTTAGTTACACTTTTATCAGCAGTTTTTTTTTTTTGCAAAAATACGAGTCGAATCGATCAGATTTTGTAAAATATTTTTTTCTATAAAGAAGCCATGATTAAATGTGTTATATCACACAGAATGTTCCACATATTGCATAATGATAATTTAAAATAAAAGAGAGAAAGGAACATAGTTGCGATCCTTTATACATCAAAGTAAAGGCGTCTTCTTGACTGTCTTGAATCGATCGATCGTCAACTTTAAGACTGTTTTAGTCATTTTGGTTTTGTCGAAGTTTCGATCTTCCACCTAAAGCTGATAAAAATGGAAGAAATATATATATATATATAACATTGTATAACTGTATGAAGACACGTAAAATTTCCATTTACTAAATTACACGATTTTTGCCTAACTTTGTTCGCAGAATGAGAATTTTATTATGAATCAACAATGGGATTAATGTATGTCACGTCGTGTGATTATAATGTTTTTTTTTTTTTAAAGAAAATTTTAATAAAATTTTCTGATTCTATTCACGAATTTTAAACATTACGTCGTACGGAATTTAATTTCTTAAATAAACAAAACAAAATATATTAATTCTTATTAAACATTAAAAAAAAAAAACATTTTTTTACGTGAAAACATACTAAAGTACTGCATTTTAAAAGAAAGAAATTGCACGTAAAAGTAAATTTTTTTTTTTTCGTTTTCTGCCTTTTGTTATATTTCAGAAACTACAAATAAAAAAAAATAAATAAATAAATTCGTGAAACACCCACAACTATCACGCAAATATTCAAATTCAATTTTTAGCCAGAAAAAACAAAAATAAATTCGTGAAACACCCACAACTATCACGCAAATATTCAAATTCAATTTTTAGCCTCTATAAAGGTAAAAATGCATCTATGCGAAGTAGTAAAGTTTAAAATATCACATTTTTTTGCGATTTAATTTCACTAAAAAAGAAAAATAAAAAGAGGAAGAACTGCAAGTTTTGATATTTGTATCGATAATAAATATAAAATGAAAAAATAAAATAAAAATATGCATATTTTATTGTAATTCTTACTGTTTTGTTCTTGGTGTAGCTTTGGCTAACGATTTTATTTCCATTATAACATAAAAATTAATTTGCATGTTGGAATCAAAACATCTGCTACGTAGAACTATAGGTAAGGAAAGAAGTAAAAGCAATTGATTTGGGAACAGAGAGAGAGAGAGAGAAGTAGAAATGGGAAAAAATAGAAAATTGTTTGAACAGCCGGCTCCAAGTAATTCGATAGACGGAGAGGAGAGCTTTCTCCATCTTTTATACAGACATCCATCATCTTTCCTGTAAGTCACTCATTTTTGAAAAATCTTACATATTTCTATTTTTGTTTTATAAAGTTAAAAAAAATGGCATTCTTATATTACCATAATTTTCGTTAATATTCCTTCACTTAAATGTGCTTTAATAAAATTATCCTTTCTATAAATATCAAGAATTTTATAGATAAAATAATATCCAAGATCAGTAATTGATAGGCTAAATTTTCAAGAGCATATTAAATGTTTAATTTGAGTTTGCAAATCGAAATAAAAATCTAAATCTATATAAGTTATGGATTCAGAATCTGTGAGATTAGAATTAATTTTATCTTGATGTAGAATTATTTTTATATTCCTGGTTCCATGAAACATGGAAGCAGGAGATAAAATAATTCTACCCACAAAAATAATTTAAATTCAAGATTTTAAAGTTTAAAAAATTTTAGAATGCACAAAAACATGAAACTTTCAAGCAATTTTTTCCCCTCAAAAATGTTATTTGTAAATAACCAGAACTATTTGAAATTCTAAAACTCTCTTAGATATGCCTTCGATATCTATGGTAAATTAACCCTTTAAAGCTAGCCAATCATCATCGAGTACACAAAGCGTCACGATGCGTCGCGTTGCCAAGACGCGTCTCATTGCGTCTCTTGCCTTCTTACTACTCGGTAGTAATTATGAGAGCGAAGCAATGCGATGCGTCTTGGCAACGCGACGCATCGTGACGCTTTGAGTTATCGATGACAATTGGCTAGCTTCAAAGGGCTAAGTAAATGTCATAAAATCTTAAAGTTGTTAATAAGTAACATAACAAATCTAGCAAAAAATCTTAATGTAATTTTTAGATTTTCAAGATCATCTACCAAAAAAAAAAAAAAAAAAATTCGAAATCGACTTATTTGTTAAATATGATAATAAATCTACCAATGGATTTTTAATAACAATCAAAAACTCTTTAACACTCTAACACTTGAAAATCACCGATATATCAGAAAAGTTTCTGAACTTTCTATGCATCATTAAATCAATTCTTCAAAAAATATAAAAATCATATTTGCCTAAATAGATTTTGATATTATAAATAATTTAGTTTTCTTCCATATTTTAAAAGTGAATTTTTACATATTTTTACAAATCGATATTTTTACTACTGTTCTTCATTGTTCGAACTACAGATTTTTAACTGTTTTGACTTTTATATAATGGGCATTTACGTAATTTGAAGATCACACCGTCAATAAAAAAGACTTCCAAAAAAAGAAAAACGGTGGTCAATCAATTGAAAATCCGAACTGTCAAGTCCAGACTTGTCCTGAATGCGGTCAAGGATGAGTTTTTGTTTCTTTTCGAGAATGTCCCTTTCTTTCTCTCCTATTGTTATTAAAATCATTATTGTACTTTCTTCTTTTTTTTAAAAAAAAAAGAAAACAAACTAAAGCACTAACATAAGAAAAAGTTAATTAATAAGGAATTTAGTTTGTTTTCGCCATTATGTTCCAAACCTAATATAAATTCATGAATTAATTTATGCGTGTTTTTTTTCTTTCATATTTTCTTTAATTGCTAATATTTATAAAAAGTATTAAATGAATGATAAATAAACATATTTTACATAATTACAAAGTTTTTTTCTCTTGGCATTTTTCAATAAATTATGCAAATGATTGATTTAACTTTAAAAACGGTCAGTTTGGTGGAAAGCATTCGTTTACTCTAATTGAGCAATTCAAATTTAAATTATCTGCTTAAGAAGTTACTAAGCAATCCAAATTTAAATTTGCAAGTAATCAATAAACGAATTAATAAAAATATGCAAAATTATTTCAGATTTCTTCGAGTTAATGTCATAAAAATATATTTATTTACTTCCTAAAGCTGATTGGTCAATTTGAATTTAAATTGACCAATAAACATATTACACACATAATTTATTCATCTTGTAGCATTTCAACGGCAATAATAGATAAGTAATAAGGAAGAAAATCAAATATTCTGTTTTAAATTAAGTAGAGAAAATTTGTTTTTCCTTTCTTGCAATTATTTCTTTAAAAATTGAGTAAGAAAAACTTTCAATCTTATCTTAACAGATCAATATATAAATGTTTAAAAGCAGGCAATCCAAAGAAAGTTATTTTATCGAACTTTCGGTATGTATAGCTATAAATTCAATCTTGATTAAACATCATCCTTGAAAACTTTTTTAAAAAAGATAATTACATAATGAATTACTTTATATTACTTCTCAACGATTACCAGATGTAGTTTTGTGATTATCTAATTAATCGAAAAAAAAAAATCTAGAGTAATAACATAATAATATGCAAATATCCTTAAGTTTATATTATCGATCTGAAATGTTTCATATTAGTTTCGATTAAATTACGTTTCTTATTTTTAGAAAGTATCAATACTTATCTTAGCAAAAAATCGAATTGAAAGTATCTTCGAGCTTTTTAATTTTAGGTATAAGTTTAATTATCGATATTACAACTAAACTTACTGTAATATTACTGTAATGCAAAAATGCCCTTTTTGTGGCATTTATTATTCTTAAAACTTATTATACTTTTTTTAAAATAACAAGTTATATCTGACGACAGCATTGGAAGTCAGTATTAAGTCTATGCGATCCAGTACAATTGTCGCCTTACCGAAGAACGGAGAAAGTGGTAGACATCGAAAGGGGGTCTGAAACACGTAAAAATCCCTAGTGAACCAAGAGACAAAGATCAAACGTTTATGAGATATAGACCCGCAAAGTTCTGTTTATTGCAAATGGCGCATGTAGTTTGGCGTTGTGCCTGGCGTCGCTGCGATCTGCCACGCGACGCGTCCCGTTCCCGTGTTTCATTATCTATGCCGCATAGATGCCTCTGTATCTCGTAAAGGTTTGACCTTTCACCCTTGGTTCACTAGGGATTTTTTTTGCATGTTTCGGCCCACCTTTCGATGTGTACCACTTTCGCCGTGCTTCGGTAAGGCGACAATTGTACCCTATACTATACTATAGGATCCCATACTATACTATTGTATGGGATCCTATTGTATACTATTATAGTATATGATCCTACAGTAATCTTATTACTATAGGATCCCACAGACTTAATACTGACTTCCGATGCTATGTATGGTTAAGAATAAAAATTCGATCGCCTGAATCTTTCCATTATCTAATTTTTGTATTTTTTTGATAATTATAGTTAATGCCGAACAGATTTCGATCATTTTCGTCACACTTAATTTGTTGTGGATGTGAATTCCATTCAAATCAGATATTTACATGAGATATCGCTTTGACAGACCGACAGAAGTTCAAACAGATATGATCTCCAATATTGATCGTTATTCAATAGGCTCGATTCTTTAGTAAGTCTCAATAACATATGTGAATTTTATTCAAATCGGATGATATTTATGCGAGTTATCGTGATGATGAGCAGACACGCAGCCAGACAACGGATAGATCTAATTCATATATCTTTTTATTCTATTTTGGAACGAAAAGTGGCAAAACCATAGATAAAAATATATTTATTCATGAGTCTGTATCAAAAATATGCAAAGGTAAATTTTTTAATATGAAAATCTTGTAATTATTATTTTATTTGAATTTAAAATATCATCATCCATGTTACAAATAGAGGCAAAACCATAGATAAAAATATATTTATTCATGAATCTGTATCAAAAATATGCAAAGATAAATTTTTTAATATAAAAATCTTGTAATTATTATTTTATTTGAATTTAAAATATCATCATCCATGTTACAAATAGTTAGAAATATTGATATGTCAATAAGGATTCTGAATGGAAAGTGTCAAAGATAGTATTAATATATTGATCCTTGACTCTTTCCATTTATAAATGAAATGAAAAGTTACATGAATTTAGTCCTGTTGTCCATTCATCAGCTCCATAACACATGTAAATATTATCCTGTTTTAGTGAAATTTTTATATGGTATTGAAATATATCTAAGAAAAATAAGAGAAAAGATACATATTTACATATTTTGTGGCAATATCTCAAAAAAATACCATCCTATTTAAATGAAATTTTGCATATTAAACGATGACTGTTGTAGAATAACATATTATGGTTATTTATCAGCATAATATCTTCACATAATTACAACCTGATTTAAATTAAATTGACAAATATTGTTGTGTCTCATTAGAGGACCAAATATGTTAAAAATCATCTAAAAATTGGATTATTATTATTACTGAGATCCGACTTTGATCATTTTCAAGTTTCAAAAAGTGTAAGATCAAATAATCATTCATGTTATCGACTGATCCAAAATTACTAATTTGTTTTCTGTTTATTTTGAATGACGCCATCTTGGAAGAAACATCAAACGTGTAATATTTAACATGCTTGACTATCGTGAAATAGTTCCATAAATTTTAAATATTCTGCGCCGTTTATTTATCGAAAAATCTAAAGATGAATTATAAGGCAGAAGATATACTAACAATGATAATTTCTTGTACAAAAATTATCAAAAACATCAGAAGTTTTAAAACAGTCTTTGACTGAATATTAAATTTAATCGATAAACTAAAAATTTATTTCCAATTTGGAAGTTAATTGAATCAGAAAAGTTAACATAGATGTATATATAATATCCAATTACAGCGGACTCCCTTATAACGCGGGGTATACGTTCTGCGTTATAGGAAATCGCGTTAGGCGAGACATGCATTATCAAACGATTTTATGCAACTTTAAATTTGTCTTAGTTCTTTTATAAATCTTTACATCTTTTATAACTATGAGCTTCACTGTTCGAGTATACAAAGCATTTCGTCGCTTTCCTACTGACTTCCAAATTAGGAAGACGGCGAGCGACGCAATGCGATACTTAGTGGCAACGCGACGCGTTGTAACCCTTTGTAAAGTAGATGGTGATTGGCTAGTTTTAAAGGGTTATAACTCGAAAACTTTGCCAATTAGACCAATGTTCATTAGACATTTTCGACTTGTTTTGAGGTCCCCTATCAGCACACAAAGTATTACGACAAAGTTTTTCTTCACCCTGTATGTAAACAATAAGTGCGGGGCCGCATAAGGCGCATTAGGCGCAAGCTGGGGCTTCATTCTCTATGGGGTCACATTTTAAAATCTTACTCCTCATAAACAACAATATAAAAAACAGCCCAGTTTTAATTGCAAAATAAAGTATTTATTTTTAAATATTAAATTCATAATTGAAATAGATTTATTTTGGGGCCTCATAATGATGTTGCGAGGGCCTCCAAAAGTATAAATGTGGCCCTGGATAAGTATGTATAAGCATTCTGCGTTTCTAAAATTCAGTCAAAAAATATGTCAAATGTTAAATTTATTATACGCGTTATACGGTAAGTATGTATATGCATTCTGAGTTTCTAAAATTCAGTCAAAAAATATGTCAAATGTTAAATTTATTATACGCGTTATACGGAACTGTTTATAGCGTTATATGAGTAGTCTAGTAATTTTTAGTCTAGTAGTCGTAATTTTTTCGTCGCCTTATAGGGGAGGGCGTTACACGGGAATTTACTGTACAATAGAATCCCGATTATCCGAGGTAATGCGAACCAAGATTGCCTCAGATAATCAAAAACGCGGATAACACGGAAAATTTAATAAATTATTATTAAATAAATTTGAGTACATTATCGTGATGATTGTGTTCACTTTTTTTTTGAGGTTAGATTATTTTATTTTTGAATGTAATGACTCTTATTATTTAATTTAAAAGTGAATTGTCGTTCACTTCGTGTCGATTTTTTTATTTTTATAATAAAAGAACTATAAATAAAATTTAAAATGTTTTATTGCATAATTTAAATCATTCTGTACTTTATTTATAACTGTTTTATTATTAAAATTACAAAAATTAAAAAAAAACAAATAAAATTCGAAACAAGATGAATGAAAATCCACCTCGGATAATACAGAATCTTGATTAAACGAGATTCGGTTAATCGTGGGACTTTAATGTACTTGACTCTGAAACGAAATTTTAAATTAATTTATAATAATAATAATAATTGTAAATTGATAATTTTAAATTAATTTAATTTTAATACAGGTATCGCCTATAACATGTCTACAACACGGTTTCACTCTAACACCGATTTGAAAATTGCGGAAATCCTCATATAACACGATACTATTTTAAGTTACTTTTTAATTGGATTTGGAACGTAATTTTCCTTTTTTTTTTTTTAATTGGCTCCAGTTCTCATATAACACGGTATTTTTAGAAACCTATCTACCGTGTTATAGAAGGGATAACTATATTTTTATCATCGAATAAAAAAATAAAATAAATGTAAAAATAAATTTATCTATTTAAGTATTGATATCTAATAATTAAATTAAAGAAAAATACTTAAAAAATCATTTATTTACAAATTTTATAGAGTATATAAATAAACTGATAAGAGATTATTTTGTTTTAAAAAATTATTTGTAATTATTTTTAATCATTTCAAAATAAATCATGTTAACGATCATTTCAGAAATAGCCTGTTTGAAATATTTCGAAAGGTACCGGTATATCCTTTCTTCTGATCAATATCTCAATTTTTAGAAAAATTGAGATTTACGGCATGATGATTGTTAAATAAATCATCGTGTAATCTACTGCATAGCAGTATTTGCTGTTGTAATCATAAATAGTTTATGATAAAGCGTAAGTAATGTATCTATAATAAGTACTGTTGGGATTATCAAAGTGATGGAAGATGAATATCAAATTGCCGTTTATAGAGGTATATACAATATTAATGATCTTTTGTATACTACACTATATATTACGTAAATAATAGGCATTAACTTTTAATTTTTGATCTTCTACGTAAAGACAAAAATATTGATTTTTTAAATCTTTTGGGAAATTGAGTTGCTAATAAATTGATTTGTGTAAAATGTATATTTATTTTAAAATATAGATTTAAAATATAGTTAAATTGTGATGAACGATAACGATTTTTGCATAAAAAGTCAAAATTTTGAATATTTTTTAAAATATTATACAGGTATCCCTCCTATAGCACGGTAGATAGGTTTCTAAAAAATACCGTGTTGTATGAAACTGTGTTATATGAGATCTGAGACCAATACAAAAATGAAAGTTACGTTTTCAAGCCCAATTAAAAAATAGCTTAAAATAATTTTAAACTTTATATTCAATATTCAAAACGTGTTAGAGCGAAACCGTGTTGTAGATGTACCGTCTTAAATACCTTAAAATAATTTTAAACTTTATATTCAATATTCAATATTCAAAACGTGTTAGAGCGAAACCGTGTTGTAGATGTACCGTCTTAAATGAGGGTGTCCTCAATTTTCAAAACGTGTTAGATCGAAACAGAGTTGTAGAAATATCGTTTTACATGAGGGCTTCCGCAATTTTCGAAATTTGTAAGAGCAAAACCATGCTGATTGAAACCATGCTATATAAGTATGAAGCCAATACAAAAAGGGCAGTTACGCTCTAAACCCGATTTAAAAAAATAGTTTAAAACAACTTAACTTAAAATAGTATTAGAACAAAACCATGCTGGATGAAACCATGCTATATAAGTATGAAGCCAATACAAAAAGGGGAGTTACGCTCTAAACCCGATTTAAAAAAATAGTTTAAAACAACTTAACTTAAAATAGTACAGTGTTATATGAGGGTTTCCTCAATTTTCAAAACGTGTTAGAGCGAAACTGAGTTGTAGAAATATCGTCTTATATGAGGGTTTCAGCAATTTTCAAAATCTGTTAGAGCAAAACCATGCTGGATATGAAACCGTGCTCTATAAAGTATGGTTTCATATGGTAAAGCCATAGTTTATGGTTTTGCTCCTTAAAACAACTTAAAATGCATGCATTTGTTCCTTAAAACAATTTAAAATAGTAGCGTGTTATATGAAGGTTTCCGCAATTTAAAAACGTGTTATAACGAAACCGTGTTATATGAAACCTGGAGCCAATACAAAAAAGGAGAGTCATGTTCCAAAACCAATTAAAAAAATAGCTTAAAATAACTACTTTAAATACTACCGTGTTATATAACGGTTACCACAATTTTCGAAACGTGTTAGATCGAAACCATTTTTGTAGGAAACCGTATTACAGGAGGGATACCTGTACTCAAAATGTACTTTTCTTAAACCTCTACTTGTATCAGTGTCGTGTGCAATGCAAAAACCTCCTGCTAACAATAGCATTCCATGATAAATCTCCATGTAATAGCAGTAAAAAAATCAAGTTTACTTATCAGAAAGAAAACTATTCTATCATCTTTATCTGTCATACGGATGATGATATTTATAAGCGCAGATGGAAATAGCAGATCAAATGTGATGTAGTTATGATATGTATTATTGTATATAGGTAGTATAATTACCTATACATTAAAAGTAATCACAATCTTGCCTTTCTTTAGAATTTTTATCAAAGATTTTCCGGATAATACATTTTTCATCTGTAAACAAAGAAAAAAAAAATTCTTGTTGATTTGTTTTTCTCGATCTTGTTTTCCGATTCATTCTCCTTCATCTTGAAAATTGGTGAATGGTTAGTAGTGTCTATTTTTCAAGTAAAAATAATGACAATTAATTATTCCAACGCAAAGATTATTCTTATAATGAAAAAATAATACTTACTTACATTGGAAGAACTAAGACAATTAATTATTTCAACGCAAAGATTATTCTTATAATGAAAAAATAATACTTACTTACATTGGAAGAACTAAGATATATCTCTATACTCATAATATTTTTTATTTAATATAAAGAAAAATTACATTCGAAATCAAATTTTAATTAAATTGTATATTTATTAACTTGATGTTTGTTTCGATTGTTTTTTGATATATAAAGAAATAATGCAAAAAATTTAGAAGAAATATATATATATACAGGTAACTCTCGTGTAACATGGTAGATAGATTCCTAAAACACGCCGTGTTGTATGAAACCGTGTTATACGAGACCTGGAACAATACAAAATAGGGAGTTACATTCCAAGACCGATTAAAAACAAATAACTTCCTTTAATTCTACATAAGAAACTTAAATTTTTATTAAAAATATTAACAACACGAAAGATAAAGAAAAAAATTATATAGCCTATGCAACATTCATTTAATAATTATATTTTCCTTACTGTTGGTTAGTTAAAAATAGTGGTAAGCAAACCCTCATATAACACGGTACTTTACCGCTGTTCAGTTAAAAATAACGGTAAGGAAGATTTAAGGTAAGGTGAACTGTTTTCTTTTTAACAATATCAACTTCACTTTCTGAAGTTTTCTGCATTTAAAAGTTTGTGTGTCTTCTGTTCTCTTTACAAAATCTGTAATCTTGGTTTGTAAAACTTTGTCCTTACAGTTTTTGTGTCTTCTGTTCTCTTTACAAAATCTGTAATCTTGGTTTGTAAAACTTTGTCCTTACAAAGTTGTTGTAAATTTCACATTATGGGGATAAGCAATTTTGCAGCTTCCTTTTGGCACAACGATTGCATTTTCGTTAATTTATAAAAATTAACGAAAATGTTTTTTGTTGTAGGAGAGTAAACGTAATTTTCTAAATATGTTTAACATTTAGAAAATTACGTTTACTCTCTAAATGTGTAATGTTTTAAATTGCGGAAACCTCATATAACACGGTACTTATAAAACACGGTTTACACCTCATATAACACGGTGTCTAAATGTGTAAAAATGTGTATTGCTTCTAAATTGCAAAAATCCTCATATAACACGGTACTTTTACGATTTGTAAAAACTATGTTGTAAAGTACCGTGTTATATGAGTTTTCGCAATTTTCTAATCGTGTTAAAGCGAAACCGTGTTATACAAGGGTTATCTGTATATATACTTTTTAATTAAAAAATTAATAAAAAATTATTTATTTAGATAATACAGTCAAACCTGTTTTTATGCGGTCGGTTTTTGTGCGTTATTTTTTTTAATTACATTTTTTAATTAATTTTTATTCGTTATATGCATTTGATGGAATGTTTTTTATATACTGCACAAAAAAATTGCACATAAAAATCGCACAAAAAAAAAATATCGCACAAAAACCGACCGCATAAAAACAGGTTTGACTGTAGTTTAATTTTGTAGCATGGTGAATATAAATCAATTTATGTTTTTACATTTTTTTGTGGTGTTTATTTTTAAGATTACGAAAGTTTAATTTTAAATATAAAAACTTTCTATACAGTATAATAATTTATGGAAATATATGTTTCCATAAAAATTCTTCAAGTGTTTCGAGAAACTTCATTCAATCCATTATTATTCAAATCCCCAAACTGGAATAAATTTCTATTCATTTATTTTCAATTAGAGAGCTCCGCCCAATTATTCCCCATTTCCTCTAATCTGACAAAGTCACTTTACTTTCTTGACATATTATATAGCTTGCAGAGAATATAATTTAAGTACCAAATATTGGACAGAAAGATATTTGTTGCTTTGAATCGAAGCTGCAATATCACACCTTCAATAGGAGAAACTGAAATTGCAGAACTCTATTCAATCGATGAATGGTAAACATTGGATGAGAATTACCAATGAAGTGAAGTTTCCGGATGCAAATAACCTCCATTTGATAATCCTGTCGTGCAGTTCGTTATAACGGTTTCGTATAACACTATAAACTGTCTTAAAATTCGTAAAAAAAATTCTAATGAACGCTACCATCCGATTTTTATGTAGAGAAAATACAGATTTTAATGTTAAATTAACTTAATCATACTTAAATATTTCAATTAAGCATGTATTTATAACATAAATAATACTGATTAAGTAATAATCCTCTAAAATTATAAATTAAAAACTTTCTTAAAATTCAACTTATTATTGTAAATAAAAAAAAAAAATCATAATACAGTACGACCCCGCTTAACGCTGTTTCGATATAATTCTATATTTTTTTATTGATTGACGATCTTAAAAAATTAGTAGAACAACAACTTGTTTTGCGAAAATCCGTTGCAAGTTCATTTTTGCTCCTCGTCTTTTGCATAAACTGATCCATAATTTCTGAGATTTTTGCATAAACTGATCTACAATTTTTGAGATTTTTGCATAAACTGATCCAAATTTTGATACAAAATTGAAAGCAAGACGGAATGAGATGTGATATCTCGCTATCGATAATTGTTTGTTGAACGAGAGGAGGAAAAGGCAAACGACGTTAGATGTCTTCTTAAAAAACAAAAAGTGTCAAATGAGGAAGAATCTTCCTCATTACAAACATAAATTATTTACTCGAATATTTTTGATTTTCATGAATGATTTTTTGAAAATCGATATTAGAAACGAAAAATGTCTGTGATTAATGTAATACGATAGAAATAATACATATTACAAAATAAAATAAAAAAACGGTACGTATAATTTCTTTTATTCATTTTGCCTGTTTCACTTATCGCCATTATTTACGTGTCAAGATGACCTCGTTTAATGCTGTTTCATTCAGAGCCATTATTTACGTGTCAAGACGATCTCATTTAGCGCCATTATTTACATGTCAAGATGATCTCGTTTAATGCTGTTTCGTTCAGAGCCATTATTTACGTGTCAAGACGATCTCATTTAGCGCCATTATTTACATGTCAAGATGATCTCGTTTAATGCTGTTTCGTTCAGAGCCCTTATTTACGTGTCAAGATGACCTCGTTTAATGCTGTTTCGTTCAGCGCCATTATTTACGTGTCAAGACGATCTCATTTAGCGCCATTATTTACATGTCAAGATGATCTCGTTTAATGCTGTTTCGTTCAGAGCCATTATTTACGTGTCAAGACGATCTCATTTAGCGCCATTATTTACATGTCAAGATGATCTCGTTTAATGCTGTTTCGTTCAGAGCCATTATTTACGTGTCAAGATGACCTCGTTTAATGCTGTTTCGTTCAGAGCCATTATTTACGTTATTATTTATTATTATTATTATTATTATTATTTAATTATTATTTTTGTTAAATTATTATTTTTATTATTTTTGTCAAGACGATCTCATTTAGCGCCATTATTTACATGTCAAGATGATCTCGTTTAATGCTGTTTCGTTCAGCGCCATTATTTACGTGTCAAGACGATCTCGTTTAGTGCCATTATTTATGTTTCAAGATGATCTGTTTAATGCTGTTTCATTTAGCGCCATTATTTACGTGTCAAGACGATCTCGTTTAGTGCCATTATTTACGTGTCAAGATGATCTGTTTAATGCTGTTTCATTCAGAGCCATTATTTACGTGTCAAGATGATCTCGTTGAATGCTGTTTCATTTATCGCTTGGTTTTTTAGTACATATCCTCCGCGTTAAACGGGGTCTTACTGTATTTTAATCCGAATGTATGAACATGCAAAGCAGTTATAGTATTATACACTATTATGTTTCATCATTAATTATGTATTTACTCCCATTTTTAACTACTTTTTCTGCTTAATATTAGCATAAAGTCATCATAAAGATGCAAAACAATAGCAACTTTTAAAACAATTTTTTTTTATGTATATACTAATTTTTATTTAATTATCCTAATCATAAATTTAATTTCCTCCCATACTACAAAATTAAATATAGAAGTAATTCTATAGAATTTAAATGTTTAAATTATCACAGGTGTTAAATATCGAACAAGAGAATCGGTTGACATGATAATCACATGTCACCCAATTATTTGGGATGGAGCGTGGGACCGTTCCTACTCAGATAATTGGATAGCAGATGTTGATTATTATGCCAAGATGACTTATTCAATTTAATCATTATATAATTATTATTCCCATTTATTGAATATATAATATATATATTTTTTTCTTTTATTAGTGTTTAAAATTCAATTTTTCATTCAGACTAACAATTTTTTCTTTGTCGTTTCTATCAAACTTTACAAGTTTTTAATGAAAAAACCGATGCAAAATTTAATTAATTTCTCCGTCCTGCCTGTTATTAAATGCTTAAATTACCTAAAAATAAATTTTATATACGATTATTTTATTTATTTATTTATTTATTTATTCTGGTTTTTAAATTAAAAACCGAGAAAAATCGTAATATTCAATCCATCATTTCTTACCGAGATGGATGTTGTGTAATTTAGGTTACTTCCATACATCATCACTATACTTGATGGGTAATCCATCCTGGTGAATATTAAGGACACATTTTAACGTTCAAATACGACCTTAGAAGCACATGGTTTTATCTTTTAGTGTGACAATGTGAGCATCATAAATATCACTTTTTTTTCACAGTTTTTCTCTCTACAAGAACGATCCATTAAACAATTTATTTAGCGATAATAATAATAAAAACATGAACTTATTAGTAAAAAAAAATATTCGATTGCTGTGCCAGGTATGCCATTTGATGCTCTTTTTTTAAGCACGAGTAAATTTATTTGCAATTCGATGAATCGAATGCAAATCGTATATAATCAGTCTTTATCGATTATATGTAAATGTGCCATACTATCTATGCAAATACAATAAATAAAGGGGAAGAAAGTTTACTATGTTTACATAAAATTTTTCTGCAGTCATATTTAAAACATTCCCAATAATTTATACACTACCAGAAATTACCCGCTCATATAAATGAGCAGAAATATAATCTTATAATACTGTATATAACGACGAAAAACACCTCCGAATTAGTGTAGAGAATCCCATCGATGAAAGGATCATAAAATGGCATCCATTATTATGTTACAGCGCCATCTGCGAATTCTGTTTTTTTTAGAAGAACTACAATTTCAATGTTAATTTTTATTCTTTAATTTTTAAATTATTAATAACAACAAATAATTTTAGGCTGTCGCAGACATCCAAAAATTAGACCTTTCTAAAGACCCTATTTATAGAAATCGGTAGAGTAGTTCAACCGAAAAAGGAACATCCAGCCAGCCAGCCACATTTGACTATTAATAATATAACAACTAGAAATTACCCGATCATATAAATAACCGGAAATATAATCATGTGATTTAATCTAATAATACCGTATATAACAACAAAAACACCTTCTAACTCGTGTACGGAATCCAAGAGGGAATAGTAAAATGGCATCCATTATTACGTTACAGCGCCATCTTCAAATTCTGTCTTTTTAGAGGAACTACAATTTCAATGTAATTTCTATTCTTTAATTTTTAAATTATTAATAATAACAAATAATTTTCACTGTCGCAGACACCCAAAAATTAGACCTTTCTAAAGATACCCTATTTAAGAAATCGGTATAGTAGTTCAACCGAAAAAGAGACATCCAGCCAGCCATGTTTGACTATTAATATATATGATTCAAACTTTTATTATAATTAATACTCGAATATTTTTATTGATTAAAATAAAATTATGATCATTAAAGCTGTGTGGATTTACGAATATCGAATGGAAATTCAGGAAATGTGTATAAATAGCACATAAAATGGAATCACGTTAGATAAATGAATATAAAGGAGATTGAACGTCTGTGTGTGTGTCATTTTTCTATGTTTTAAGAGAGTGAAAGTTTGAAGAAAAGCATAAATGCATCAAATAGGCTTACATCTATCAAAAATTTTCGAAGACAATAAAGTTTTGATATTTTCTGTTGAAATATATTGATGGGATATAATATCAATAAATAATATCTGAAGAAAAAATATTTAAAAATATAAAATTCGAATATTTCTTCCTGAAAGAAGGAAAACAGGCTATTATAATGATGTATATATTTTAAAAATTTTAATATGCAAAAAAAAAGGAAAAATAAAACTAGAAAATTATAAAAATAAATTGCTAAATAAAGATCTTCATCTTGATTTTAGGTTATATTAAAAAATAACAAATTTTAATTCTTCTAGATCGATTTTAATTGATAGCATCAAACGACAACACGTTAAACTTCACGTTCCACATGATTTACCCGCCATTTTGATGTGACAATTTCGAATTTCTTCATTTTTATAAGAAACGACAAAAAAAGTAATCCGATGCCTTCATGTGCCATAATATAAGTTTTCTACATTATAGTTTCGTCTTTTATAAGTTCTCAGTCGAAAGTAATTCTCTTGTAGATGCAATGAATAAATCAGAATGGAACTGCATTTTATTTTTGTATCTTTTCTTACAATTTAAGTATACCGTATCAGTTGTAGATTTAATGCTAAAATTTTTTTGAGACTTCATTTTTATACCATTTTCTATTCCTTTAATCGTTTTTCATTTTTATTTTTTTTTAAATAAAGATAGTAAAATACGGGTTTTAAAATCCGAAACAACAATATTTTCTCTTTGTTATATATACTTTTTGAAACCTAGAAAGACGTACTTTAAACTGAAAAATGTTTTATGTTTCAGTAATTTCCTTTAATTTTCAATCGACATATAGAAAATATTATGTTTAATGGCAGTTATTATATCTCTAGATCAGTGCTTCCCAATCTTTTTTTTTTTTTGGCTATACCCCACCTAAGAATCTCTAAAATCCTGATGCCCCCTGTGACATATAATTTTTATTATTTAAAAAGTGAACTCCTATTCATGTGGAGGAAGCCTAAGAGGCCATTAAAAATGATTTAATGTGTTAATTGTGTTTTACTTTTTTATTTTTATGCAATCTTTTTTTTTGTTAAATTTTAATGAGAACTATATTTTCAAATGAAGAAAATTCCTGGGAAGCAGTGGTTCCCAAACTTTCTTTGGCCATGCCCTATCTAAACATCTCTAAAATCCTGATATCCCTCTGTGCATATAATTATTATTATGCAAAAGGTGAACTCCTATTCACGTAGAGGAAGCCTGAAAGGCCATTAACTTGGTCTAAACAAGCTTCCAAAGAACATAGTATCCACGAAAGAGAAAAATAAAAGAACGAAAGGACAGTCGAAGTACTGACGAAAAAAATCACTAAGAAATTGTTAAAAAAAATAATAATAATATGAGGTGATATGAAAAAACAGCAAATAAAGTTTCAAAACAGCGTGTACATTCTGATTTTAATTTTTTAAATGTGTATGTTACAATATATATTTATATACTGTATATGAGGGTCCCTAGAATTATAAGAAATGCAAAAAATTAACTATTAATAACCCCCATTAAACATTGCACCCATTAAAAATCCAAATTGCCCTCTTGTGGGGCGTGCGCCCCACGTTGGGAACCACGGCTCTAGATGATTATGAACACAGTTTTCTACTAAGTTTGCTTCAATCTTATGCTCTTTTTTGAGCATAAGATCGAAGTAAAATATTTTTTTTTAATATAATTGATATCGTATTTTACTTTTAAAAAATTAAAAATTATGAAATATTTTTTAATTAATCATAATAATAAATTTTATTCCTCGTGTAAAGCAGTTTAATAAGAAAAAAAAATTATCATATTTATTCAAAATTTAAAAAAGTATTTTTGCTTTTTATTTTTTTAAGAAATGAATATTTTTAAATACTTTTTTTTTTCTTTGAGTTATTCAAAAATTATTTGATTTATTGCATTTTTATAGGTATTAAGACGTTTAAATTTATTAGCGCGTAAGTTTAAAATGCGTGAAAAAATTGTTTCGTCAAATGTCAAAAATGGCTAAAAGGATCAATGATATTATAGAAAGTTTTTAAAAATTCTACCACGACTTTCTTGAGGTTTTTTCCTTTTTTTTTTACTAGGAAATTCTTCGTCAACTGTTTTTAGAATCAGTAGAAGAAGAAGAAGAAAAAAAATGGAAACGATCAAGTGCTTTTATGTGCCACCTACTGTGTTCCAAGTTCGTTCGTTTGTCTTCAAACAAAAAATAAATAAAATAAGAAAGTAAAAATAATCGATGAATCTTTCAACTGATAGAATAACCGTCCTTTCTTTTTTCTCTACATTCTTGTAAAGCCCGGAATAATTTAGAATTTAAACTGAATTTTCTAAAATTCATCACTTCTTGTTCTTCTAAAGTATAACTTTCTATTGTACTTGGCAAGAATTATAATATTTGAAATGACTTTAAAAGTTTTTAACGTTATTAAAAGTTATAAATATCAAAAATCAACATAACTCAAAGATAAAGGCTATGGACTGATGCTTTCATAACATAGATTAAGCGATAAAAAAAATAATAAAAATTTTGTGAAACAAAATAAATCCATCATGAGAAAAATTCGAATACAAATTTATATTAAAACGCCTGTGGACTATATATGTATGTATGTCTGTTCGCACGAATTTGAGGAATTCCTTAAGACTTAGAAAGCTGAAATTTGAAATCGCTATATAGGGACCATTGAAGTGATTCGGAAAAATATGGCAACCGAAATTCCATCGTAAAGGAATAGAAAAGGGGAAAGATCAATTTCCAATATTTATTTTATGATTTAAAAATCGTTATTTTTCGATTATTTCAGTGTTTCATGCTGTGAAAAATATCTCTTCACATATTAGTTGAAAAAAATTATACTTAAAAGGATAGGGGTTGTATGAGTTATAGATTACGAAACTGATGGTATTTTTTCGAATTCAAAATGGAGATCCAATATGGCGACCCGAAATTCAATAGATTATACTTAAAAGGGTAGGGGTTGTATGAGTTATAGATCACGAATCTGATGGTATTTTTTCGAATTCAAAATGGAGATCCAATATGGCGACCCGAAATTCAATAGATATTTTAATTTAATTTGAATTTTTTTTTTTTTTGTATTTTAGGACGGGGAGAGATTTTGAGGATACAGAAAAGGAATCTGATACTAGTTTTTCGAATTTAAAATGGCGGATCCAATATGGTGGCTTGAAATTCAACAGAAATTTTAATTTAGTCCGACTTTTTTGTGTTATTTGCCGGATTGACTATTGAGAATCACTGTGGCTTTCTATTTGGAGGACGTGGGCTCGAATCCGGATCCCATTCCGGAAAGTATTTAGTGATCTGTGGCTTTCTACTTAGAGTGCCTGGGCTCGAATCCGGATCCCATTCCTTGAAAAGTATTAGTGATCTGTGACTTTCTACTTAGAGTGCCTGGGCTCTAATCTGGATCCCATTCTGGAACCCTCTCGAAGTGGGGCCCACCTTGACGTGGTGAGAGGGCTTACCGGCTGTCACTATGCTTGTATCTGTTTTGCAGCCGGGCCGATACTTTCATAGTGACAGGGACTGACTAAGTGGCTCCTAGAGTCTGGTGGTGTCCAGGCGAAGTTACCCTCGAACTATGTCTGGCTTGAGCGGGGGTTGATGTGAACAGCGGCTTGTCGAAAGGAAGTGGTCCCCAGGGTGGCCTACCAGTCTGGCGCGTACCGTAGGCTGCATCGGAGATCAAACCGGGGGAGATTCTCGCCCTTTCTCGGTCGTTCGCGACCTTTAACTTCCAAATAAATCTTCAAACAATTGAATATTAATGTCTTAGAACTGGTTCTTTATTATGTCTTACATTTTATAACAAATGTATCTTCAAATTAAGCATAATAATTTTATATTTTATAAAAAGTTTTTAATCATGAAAATGTAAAACTCAATCATTTTTACAGTGTGACATTACAATGTGTGCAATTCCCTCTCTCTGGTATGTCATTTATTGTCACAAATCTATTACTCCCTTCCTCCCCTAACAATGTGATGTAATTTATGGATATTTTCTTATTATATAAATCATGAATATTGTTTACATATTTGTATCCATTAAAATGAATAAACCATTCATTACTAATCTTCCTCTCCTATTATCAACAACATTAAATGTTTGATCTTGGAAGTAATGAGACTTGAACAATATATGCATCACTATAATGTTCTAAATAGAGTAAAGCATCAAGTGTTTTATAATAACCATTCAGATATTTTTAAATTTTATATTTTTCGTATTTTTCTCAACTTTACATAATCAAATTCAATATTTTATTTTATGATATAAAAATCATAAAATAAAATATTGAATTTGAAATAAAACACTCTAATCAATACTAATCAGGGGATTAACCATTTCAAGTTACATAAATCAACTCAGCCAAACTTCCCCTGGCAGACAAAGTCTATATATTAAATTATTCAACGATTATTTTTGAAATAATCGTTGAATAATTTAATATATAGACTTTGTCCGCCAGAGGAATTTTGGCTGAGTTGATTTACGTAATTTAAAACAGAATATTTTTGAAATTATTATTTATATCAAATAAATGAATAAAATTCTAACAAAAATTATACATAATGAATGAATTTTACAAATCATCATCAATTAAATGCATAAAAATATTAACAATTGTTAATTTTTCTTCCACTGACTAATTTGTTTTATTTAAATAATTGTGAAAAATACAGATAACTATTGCATAGTACAGTAGTCAGATATTAGTCTGCTGTACAGTAATACAGTAGTCAGTTACAGTAGTCAAAATCTTGTGTACTATAAAACCTTGTTATATATGGACTAAGAATTAATATAAAAAAATTATATTCTAAAAATTAACAAAAATATACTATTTTTTATTTATAAGTTCTCTATTACACTGCCAATAAGTTAAAAATATAATTAACAGCACTAAGGCAGGAAAATTATACATAATAATCAAATCATAGTAAACATAGAAGCGCTTTCGATTTAATAAATCCTCATCAGCTACATCGAGTATTAGAAGAACAAACTGCGTTCTATACAATTTTTAGAACTTTCTTTCAAACATTTAAAAGTAGTAAAGAACAACTTTTCAAACATTTAAAATATTTTTAAGTAGAGTGCATTAAATAACAATAAATATGTAAAATTATTATAAATAATGCCAAATTAACATACAATATGCAAATAAATATATATAAACATGTAGATTATTATAGTAACAAATATGAAAAATTTTTTATATATATCAATTATAACAGTTCGTGTGATGCTAGCACCTTTTCATGCACCATTTCCATGCGTTGTTTACAGTTGTAGGGTCTAACTTATTGACCGGTTTAATATCTGTTTTTCGTTTTTCGTAGATCGCTAGAGTCTCTGCCACCTTCCCTCTTCTAAAATCTTGTTCACCTCTAATAATTTTTGCATTGCTCCAATCTATATCCAGTTCACAGTTGTGGGCCCTTTGTGCTAATGCTGTACATAAAGTGTTATTTTTAATATCATTCTTGTGTTCTTTAATTCTTTTATCTAGCGACCTTTCGGTATAACCTATGTATGTTACTTGCTGGTCGAAGTCTCTGTCAATGGCTGGGATCTGGTATACCCCTGGAATATAAAGAGGGTTAATCTTATCTTTATCCATTCTAGCTCTTCGTCAATATTTCTTACTTCAGTAAGAAATATTGACAAAGAGCTAGAATGGTTAAAGAAACAAGCTACTAACCATGGTTATTCCCAAAATGTAATTACTACTTTATGGGACAAGATGGCTAAGAAGAAAGCTAACAAGAGGATACAACAAG